>PPHD01006963.1:0-16383 GCA_002909625.1 Bambusicola thoracicus
GGGCACCGCGGCGAAGGAGAAAAGCCCCCAAAGATCCGAGCGCGGAGCCCCGGGAGCAGCCGCGCCGCAGGTAACGCTCCCTCCCGAGGGCCCGCGGCCCGCACGTCGGGGTCACCCCACGGCCGCCCCTTCCAGTCCCGGCTCCGCTTTTTAACCAACATTCAGCGGTCGAAAGACGCGTTCGGCGCGGAGGTACCGGGCCGCGCCGCGCCCCGCACCCGGCCCGTACCTGGGCAGGCGGAGGGCTGCGGGGGTCGGGGTCAGTGCGGGGAATTCGCCGCCGGACGGGGCCTCCCCGCCGGCCCGCGCGTTCCGGGCCGAGGAGCGTCGCGTTCGTTGTCCCCGATAGCGGCGGTGCGCGGGTTTCGGCCGAGTTTTTAGGGATAACGTTATCTCTGTCTGTGCGCTGCTTCGGTCCCGTGAGGGGAAAATTCGTGGTGCGTTGTGGGGGGAGAACGGAGAGAGACTCTGCGGGGTATGGAAAGGTGTACGGAGGAACGGTATAGGCGAACAGCTCCGAGAACGTCTCCAGGTGCGGTGCGTGGCGCTTAACTCAGCCCGCCGAAGCGAAGGGACACCCGCGACGGCCGCGCTGGGAACCGTTCCTTATTTCACCGCAAAAGCGGGAACCGGACGGGGGAACGGAGCCGGCGGCGGCGGCTTTGGACGCGTCCCCGCGGCGTGACGGCCGCTCGGGCCGGGATTCGTTCGCATTCCTACGGAACCGCCGCGAAAACGCGCAGCTGTTGCCCCGCCGCCCCGTAGCGACGGCGCTTCGTGCTGTGGGCAGAGGGGCGACGCTCCGGACCGGGGCATGGGGAGAAGGGACGATCCCCGGCGTCTGCTACGCGGGGCGGCCGAGCAGGGAACGCCGTCACCGCCACTGCCACTGTCGCGGGGTCCGCAGGTCCTTCGGATCCCTTCCCGAGGCTCTTTCGGGCCGCTGCGACGTGGGGACTTCGCGATTTACAGCGCGTTTACAGCGAGTTAAAATGAGCCACGCTAGTTGGGAAAAAGCACAAAACACGCAACGAACTTAAGCGAACCAAACCAACCGAACCGAACCTCCAAGTCCCAAAGAAAAAGAACGAAAAAGCCTCAAAACAAACGGAACAGAAGAGGAGAAGGAGGCGGCTCAGAGCGGCCGCCCGGGCCGCATCTCGTCGGGCCGCTGCCGGCCCGGGGCACGCACCGAGCGCGGGGTCACACTCCGCCCCGAGAGCTCTCCGGCTCCGGACAGCCGCGGCCTGGGATGCGGCGGCCGCGGGCTGCAGGTGCGGGGCCGGGCACCTCCGAGCCACCGGAGCCCGAGGGGACCCGCGGCTCCCGGCAGCGGGGAGGTACCGTCGGGGCCGCTCCGCCGGGGTCCGGCTGCGTCCGCAGGCGCCCGGGAGCGGCGGACGTCGAGGATGCCCACAACCTCCACCTCGCCGCCCCGCGCCTTCCCCCGTCCGGAGCGCGGGACCGGCCCCGACGGCGGCGCGGTCTGCGGGGGCCGCCCTGAGCTCCGCGCCCGGCGGCGGCCCGCGGTGCTGCAGCTCCCCCTGGAGGTACCGAGTAATACGGAACCCCAGCGCCGCGTTCCTCGCAAGGCAACGCGGAGCGGCGCGGTGCCGTTCCCGCGGCGAGGAACGGATTAACCGTTGCCGTTGCTCAGATTAACATTCAGCGATTCCTCCGGCAGTGTAACCCCGGGACAAAGCTTCGCCGGTCCCCGCGCTCCGGGCGCCGCGGGCACCTTCGCGCCCCGCCCCGGGAGCTGCCCCGCCGCTTCCCCGCCGGCTCCCGGCCCCGTGCAGAGCCGCCGCGGGCTGCCCCGGGGCTGCAGCGGGGCGGGCGGAGCGGTGCGGCGGGGCCAGGGCAATCCGAGAGCTGCGGCTCTTACGGGATGGACTGCCCCGATAGTCGGGCTGGTGCCCTCAGGTTCCCGGGCTGCACGCCGAGGGCTTCTTTATTACTATTATTACTTTATTTTTTATTTTAAATATGTATGTATCTTAAGGAGAAAGTGACCGTCCGTCGATCTGCCATCCGATTTCGCTGGTGCCTCGCGGTGTCTCAGCCGTCCCCTACTTCATTCCGATTGATTTTTGTTGTTATTTTAACAGCCCGCTCACGGCGAGCGGATTTCACGACCGCCCGTAGAGGCAGGAGCTTAGGAGCTCCGCGGGCTCCCGCAGCACCCGCTCGGCATCACCCGTCCCAGCCCCGCGCAACATCGCCGCGATTCATCGCGGAGGCAACCCCGAGCGCTGAGGGGACAGCGGGCTGCAACCCGACGGGCACCGGGCCGGGGCTCCACCGGTGTCTGCCGGGACCTGACGGATTGCAGAGCCCCGGGCGGGTCTGCGCCCTTCGCTGCTGGGAATGAGGAGGTGGGCACCGGTGAAGTTCGGCAGCTGGCCGCGGCTGGGGGGCTCGTGAGGCTGGCAACCTCAGGGCCAAGTGTTAGGGGGGGAAATCTGGAGGGAACATTGCACAGAAGCCATACATTGGTTTAAGAAATGCCGTTGCGCATTTGTTCTCCTGCCTCGTAACTCACTTAGGACGTGAGACTCCGAGACAAGCTGAGAATGGGGCCCGTGCATTTTGTTCTGTCGCTTACATCAAATACCTCTGAATCCTTCCGAGGACTTTTTGTAGCCCAGTGAACAGCTCGGTTTGTACAGACGGGGTCAGTGCTGTGGGGTGAAGGTCAGCAAACAACAGCAAAGCCCAGAAGGGTGTTTGCAGTTGTGAGTGAGCAGAATACATATGGTCACTGGTACAGCTGTGGGCTGAGCACTGATTTGTTTACGCTAGCACGATGCTCTGAAACCAGGGCTGTTCTGTTCAACTCTCGTGCGCTGTAATCCCCTTTACCCGCTCTCCACATGTGTGTTTCCTGCTTTCAGCGTGCATTCTCCATGTCTAAGCTGCAGCAAACTCTGTGTTATAAACCAGGGCAACATGGAGCACTTCGGGGGTTTTCAGAGTATTGCCACCACGGTGCAAGCATATGTAAATCATCACATACAGCTGTGCACAATGCATGTATTAATCCCTGCATGCTCTCTCGGTTGCTTGTGGCATCAGATTGGAAGCAAAACACATTAATGGATACTCTGAATAAGCACCAATTGTTCCTGGGCATACTCACCCTTGGGATGTCCAGACAGACCTTGCTGATGGAACACTGCATTTCTGAGAAGAACTGGGGTCTTCTAAGAAATGGACTGAAGGTTCTCCAACACAAGGAAATTGAGGGAAAATGCACCATAGTGTGTGGCATTTGAAAGCTCTGCAAGAGGGCACATATCTATGGGATATGATCCAGAGAAGTACTTCATTGTACACTTGAGCTCATCACTACCCAAACAGGGTAGTGCTGCCCAAGCAAGTGCCCCACCTTCTCCATATGCTGACGTCACACACTCAGCATGCATTTTACCACTGTTTTTAAAGATCTCCTGAATCGAGGCCATTACTGTCAGAATGAACAGTAGTTTATTAAAAACAAAAACGAAAAACAAGAGCAGCTACTGCTCCAGGCAAGGTTCTCTTCAATGCTGATGTCCCTTGGCTGTCCCACTGCCACCTTTTATCAGCCCAGCAGCCGGGAGGACACTGCTCCAACCCAAGCTTGGAGATGTGATTGCAGTGTGCCTTGGGGGGGTGTTCAGAACAGAGCAGTTTGGATCTACTGCATAGAAAGGGAAGAAGATAAATTTTCCCACAATCTCCAAGGGAATTCTGTCTGAACCCTCCATGGCCACTGTGGAGATGGACAAGAACCTGACCCCACTTCAGAGGAGAAAGGTTGTATAGTCACAGAAGGGTTCGGAAGGGAATGGGTCGGATGGAGGACAGCAGGGAGAGAGCAGAAGAGCCCAGAGTGCACCCGAGCAGAGAGCAGGCAGTGGGCTTCTCCCTCCTCTACTCACAAACCTTGTGTTCTCCTCCCACGGTGGCTGATCCTTGCTCAGAGGACAGCATCCAGCTCACTCTCCTTAGTTTCCTTCGCAAATCCCTCAAAAGTAACTGAATGACCCGCACGGACTGGAAAAGTGGGGATGGAAGCTGGTGGAAAGGTGTTTCTCGTTCCCCCTGTGCAAGGCAGCACAGTATGCCCAGTAAAGTCTACTGGTGATTGCTGCAGCTCTTCCCTGTTTGCGCTGCCTGCTCCATTCGTTTGACCTGCTCACCCTCCATAGGCTGGGGAAGCCTATTAGTGGGTTATATCGCTCGTCCAAACACCCCTCTGGGAACGGTTTCCAAGAAAAATACAAAGCTCATTCATTTCAACAGCAGAACTCATTTTAGCCGCAAGAGAAGTGCTGAAAGCCCAGGCCGTTGCACTGCAGCAGAACCAGAAGTGCCTCCAGGCTGCTATTTTGAGCTTCACAGATGGATGGAGAAGGGAAAAAGATACCTCAGCCTCACTGCGGACTTCCAAGTGTAGTATGAATTCCCCTTTTCCACTTCATTTGTCCTGATGATTGCTGGTTGTTCAAATGCAACCAGGACCGTCTGAACCTCCCTGCTGTGCTTGTCTGGAGGCTGGGTACAGCTGTGCCAGCTGTTGAGGAAGGCTGCATCTGCATGGAGGGGAACAGTGGAGACTCTGGGACAAGGAACAATTTGGGGTGAGGATCCCCAGCTGTGGGGGAAGCTGGGGTCCATGGAGCCCGAGAGCTAATGACAGAAATCAAAACTCACCAGAATAAGTGAAAAAAGATTTTCTGAATCTCAGAAAGCCCCCACAGGAAGACTCGTGATGCCACCTGAAAGGATTCTTGGACAAAAGGAATCTCACGTAGAACCTGCAGGTGGAGAAGTCTCCATGACTTTGGCCAGAGGGCTCTGCCTGACGCGGCACAGTGAGAACTTCCACTGGGAAGGAGAGGCAAGCAAACACAGCGTGGTGCGTTACCGTCAGTGGGACCTGGTGTGAGGCAGTGTGGGGCCAAAGCAGCAGTGCTGGCACTGCCCGGATCTGCAGAGGAGACCGCCTAAAAGGTCACCAGTGGCTCGGCAGGGTAACCCTGACCTGTCTCCAGCCTCCAAGCAGACAGCTCTTGAGCAAATACAAACACACAGTTATTAAAGAACACTTCGACAACGACAGTAACAAAATAGAGTGAAGCGAAGCCAAAACTGCAGGTCTGTTTTATTCAAAGCATAATATTTATAGACGGCAGATACTGAAAGGCAGTGCGATTGGTTTGGGGACCATCCCTAGACTTAGATAGTGGCAGCGCACTTGAACACGTCTGCCTTCTGAAACACAGCGAGACAGGAATTCTAGTTTTTCAGAAAGAGTGTTTTCATTCTTAGAGCAGTTACACGTGCCTGGTAAACAAGAATATTAGAAGCAATTACTGGTAGAATTACAGGTGGAGCCTGAAATGCTAAAAGGCTGTTCAAAGCATCAGTTAGGTCTGATCAAGTTCAGCATTAGTCTCACGTTATCTTTCTCCCCCCGCAGTGGTTTCAAGAAGATATATAAAAGCAGAGCGGAGCTGATGTTTACTTTAGCAGCTAATGGTTCCTCAAATCTACCACAACTTCTAAGGAGCAGATAAAAGCAGCTGCAAGAGTGATCTAGAAGTAAACATCCAGAAGAAAACATAACTGCAATCAAAGTTCCAGCTGTTCTCTTCCCAATTCTTATCAGGATTCTTTTTAATCAGACATTTTGAAGTCATAGGCTTACTTCCAACAGCTTTTGTGCATATATATATATACGTGCAAGTCCCTTGAAATATTACAGAAGTTCTGTTTCACATCAAAATGGTGTACATTGTCACTGAAATTATTAATTTTCTTCTCTTCATCCCCCATGCTCTCTCAGGGCCCCTCTTTTGCATCTGGCATGTGTACTGATACTTGAGATGACAAATACTGATAACTGCGAAGCTGCAGCGCTGCATACTTCCACAGCACGCGGCTCAGCCAACGCTAGGCATTGATTTATGTGCTGTACTCTGTTCCACAGCACAAGGTTGTTTTTTCTTTCCTAATTCCATACCTTTAATCCTTGCCACCTTCAACCTAGCGTGTGTCAAATTTCCATCTTATTGTTGCAGCTGTGGTTTCTTAAAACTAAAGTACATTTCTTGAAGGCAGTGGCACATTCTTAAGTTTAATCACAGATTTAAATGTTCAATTGCTCAAAGAATGCCTGGGCTCATTAAAATGTGATGGTAGTTAGAAGGTTTATTCTTTTTCCCCCTATTAAATGGTTTATAGAGACTCTAATCTCAGGGTTCTCATCAGTAAAGAGGAACAGAAGAAAGCTCTCCTTCAGATTAAAGTCTTCCATGGGTGTGTAGACGAATGGACACAAATGCCATCTAGGTACCATGTTGCATAGGGTGGTGGCTCCACCCCACAGAACAAGACAGCCTGAGAAGCTGGCATTGCCCAGGAATCTCTATGGTTAAAAGGAGCTGCAAAAGTGAGGGATTTTGGTTGTGATCTTCACTGCTTGAAGAGAATACCCAGATTTCCTGTGCTCTCCTATGGAAAAAGAAGCAGAGGCTGGATGCTATAAATATTCCTCCAAGAACTTGGAGTGAGCATTCCGTGCTACTGTTGCATCTGCTCAGGGCAGCTGTCTGTCCGTGCAATGGCTCTCCCTGTAGGTGAGCTGCTGGAGAACTCCCTGCCTGTATGTCAGCCATTTCAGCCCAGGGTCTGCCACGGTAACTTAAGTCCGCTTTTACCATCCTTAAAAACGAAGACATCGGTGTTCTCCACCAGAGCAGCTGAGATACGTCCTATTCCAGGAAAAGGCCAAGAAAATAGCCGAGAGCAGTAAGAACTTAAACTGCTGCAAAAAATCTGCCAGAGGACATCTGTCAGAGCCCAAAGAGTTCCAGTCATGTATGATTTCATTTGATCCCAGAGGCTAAATAATGTACAGGAAAGATTTAATAATGTTATGCAGATTATGTGTGGAAATGTAAAAGGAACCAGATACAATGCCAGTTTGAAAAATGTTAATGTGCTCATAGCACTATTATTGCCACAGAGTCAGAAAGCACAGCTTGAGCAATAGACTATGATAATAAAATTAAAAATTTGGAATTGCTGGAATATTTACTCAGGTGAGAATATTTGATTAAAAAAAGATGACTTAATATTTTTTCTCTGCCAGGAAATAATCTGTGCAGAGAGCCCCATTACTGCTGCCACATCAGTTCCATTTCCATGTGAAACCTTGAGAGTGAAAACATGGTAACCAAAGATCACGGTACACCACTATTTCCAAAGGAGATGTCGGCTATTAAAAGAACAGAAAATGAATGGCCCTCAGCTATATCTGCTTGCAAGCTCAAGTTATGGCACGTGACTGAACTGCAGGTGTGGTCCCTTTTGCCACACCACTTCCAGAAGCAGGAATTTGACAGAGATGGGGGCAATGGATGCTAACTGCCACCACAGGACCTGCCAGAGGGCATCTGTCGTGTCCCCTACTGCCACAACGCTCCCATGCCACGTGACAGTATTTAAATACCAGCAAAGAAGGGATTATGAAACAGAACTCATAGCCAGGATGGCCGCAGGCTTCATCATTATACAACAGCCTGAAAGCAGAAGAAAATGGATCCTATCTGGTGACACCTGAAAATTTAATACAGCCTCTCACAAGGAAACAAGTGCAATGCTTCTGAGGTTTCCTGAGGCTGGCACCTGCAGTGATCTTTCTTTGACTGGTGCTTTTATCTCCTTTGAGATAGTGGTTGTAGTTTTAGCAGATAAAAACTTATACTTACCAGTTTTTTTTTCCGCTCAAAGGATCTGAGACTTTTACCTTCCAAGGCTGGATCTTTATTTGAAGGGAATTCCAGCAGGTCTCTTCAGTTTCTCATTTCCTCTTGCTATTTCTGCTCTCATCTGTTTTACAAATGGCCACCATAATATTAGGCTTATCTAATGGCCAGGCCTCCTGCTGGAAGATTGCCAGCTGCAGCCCAAAAATGAGTCATCTGAAAGCATTCAGAGGAGATGGCCATCACCTTCTCCCTGAACCTCAAACATAAAACTTCCCTGATAAGCGCATACTCCAATGTCATGAAAAGCAAGAAGTTACTCTTAAATTCAGATGTCACTTCAAACAGCTTTCTTGCTGAACTGATCTCGCTCTAAAAATAATAAGTTCTGTTTTTCAGTGTTTGGAAAAGATGCTGCTTGTACATACATAAAGAACGAATGTCCCATTGACAGCTTCACTGTGAACCCAAGTTTAATTCTACACTTTCTTCTCCATATTTTCATAGAATTATAGAGCAGCTTGGGTTGGAAGGGACCTTAAAGATCATCTGGTTTCACTCCCCTGCTGTGGGCAAGGTTGCCAGTCACTAAATCAGGTTGTCCAGGCTTCCATTCAACCTGGACAATCCCAATCCATCCTCCAATTTTGTTCACTGTTCCTTTTCTCTGTTCACCGTGGCAAATTCCAGGTCACAGAATGGCTGAGTCTGGAAGGGATCTCTGGAGGACACCTGGTCCACTCCCTGGTCCATCTTCTCCCAGCTTTGACATCAGGGCAAAGCAAATAGAGGTAAGGCTGTCATCTTCTGCAGACAGTGAGACCTGAAGTCTTTGGAACAATTCCTGATGAGAAAGGTGGAAAGAGTGGGATGAATTGCTTTCCTTGGCAAGGGAAATTCTGTGAAAATGTTCCTGGATTTCATGTGCATATACACAGAAGACAAAATCTCCTGAATTTTGCTACGGACCTTGGTGAGACTTGGATTTTATTCAAAAGGAGGAATTCGGTAGGAGTGCTAGGTCTCCAACTTACAAACTTGAGAGGGAGCCTAAAAAAACTGCCCAAGGTCTGTATAAGACTCTAGGGACATAACGTGTAGCAAGAAAAACTGATATGAGAGCTAACCTGCTGAACCTTATAATAAAGAAAATCAGAGGTTTGCCATCATATCTTTTATTTGGGTAATACCTGAGAGGAAGAGCCAAAAGCCACATCTTACAGAAGAACCAGCTCTGCGGGAATGAGGGACTGGGGGCTATGTGCACAAATCCCTCACTCAGGCTTCTGCTTCCCAGAGAGAAGGGATTTTGACCTTGTGGGAGAGGGAAAGAACAGGCCCTAAGCTGGAAACTGAAGCGTGAAGACACCTACGCAACAAGAGAGAACCCCCTGGAGCACCTTTATTTTGGAAAGAGGGCTGACAACAGGAAGAGGGAGATCTGCCGGTTGCTGCGATGTCTGCCTAAAGCCTGGTTCTTCCAGCACAGACACAGAGAGCTCCACAGATCCTGTGCCGCCCAGCTCCCAGTCATCCTGCAGCCTTGGCACCGTGGGGCCTGCTCCTGGCCTGCCCAAAGACTGCCAAGGCAGCCAGCTTCAGCCACAGCCTTCTGTGCTGAGGGAGCAGGGGACATGGGATGGCAGGCCCAGTGAAACTGAAGGATGTATTGTGGTGTGCAAGGTAAGGCAACTTTCTGGAAAAGAACATCTCATCCACTTAATTCTGTTTTATTAGATTAAACTTCACATTAGTTTCTTTATTTTAGAGTAAATAATAATCTATTTAGAAGGATGCTGTAGTTAAGTGACTTCAGACAGTATCAACGAGCCCAGTTCTGAGGGTGCCTGCCTGCTGAGTGACAGCAGCTGTGGGTCTGCTCAGTACAGCCCTTAGCTGACTCAACGAACCCCCCTGAGAAACCTCAAGGCTCCTTCAGCCTCTGGCTTGCTGACAAGGCCTCGTGCTGATCGTCTTGTTCTGCAACTGGGACAAACAAATGAAACAGAATTTCTGGAATCCATTGCTTTTCTTCAAGGTGTTATTTAAAAATTACACTGCAAGAGATTATTACTGCAGGCACAACACTTTAGAGCAGACTTCCTAGAAGCACGGCAAGTTTGGGGAAAACCCTTCAAACAATCCCCCTTACTGTAAGACACCTGTTCTCCTTAAAACACTTTTGTTTTTAGTGGAAGTCACCCCAGCTGAATTAAATTTGTTTCCCTTGGGCTTGCATTTTCTTTAGCCAACACAACAGCTGCACCATGTGGAGATGAGCCACAAGAAGTGTAACAACACATGTTTGTGATTGCTGTATCAGCTTTGGCAGATTTAAGTGCAGAGGTCTTTAGCTGCCTTCTATTAGAGAGCCAGCTTTACAATATATACAACATCTTGCAAAGTAGTAGCAATAATAGATGTAGTTTTATGTATTTCTTGTACATGCTGGTACAGTAAAACCAGAGAGGAACTGGCTAATACTTACGGCTATAAATATTGTCTTAAGCATAAACATTTTCTTTTTCATGCAAAAGTAGGAACAGAGCTGGAGGATGGCTGAAGCAGTGATTAAAATCCCCTGAGACCCTCTGTGCTAGCTGTTACCAGTTCTGCAAGAGACACTTAACCAGTCAGAATTTGTAGAAACCCTTTCATTTCAAAACTGCGGTAAACTTAATCACTCCAAGAAATTACTGAATTCCTGGGAAATAATGCATAGTCTTGGTTCACTGTGCTTATTTGTTTTCTCTTATTTCAAGAACAGGTGCCAAAAAGTGGCCTTGTAGAGCCTAATTTCATGTATTTTGGAGCACAGCTTTGAAGTCTACTTTTGGAGCACTGAATTAAGAGCTGCTGGGTCTCGTACATCCATCAAAATGTGGCACATGTTTTTAAAGATCATTTTGATACTTTAAGGTAAATGCTAATAGTAGAGTACAAAATCAATCATTTGTGCTTATAACGTGGTGTTTCTGTTACTCTATGTGTAGCCAGTGCTATGCATTTTTGTGGGTGCCCTTTTTAATTCAGTTATGTGATTTTAATCTTCCTACACGCCTTCTCGCTTAAAAGTACTATGCCATATAAAGAGCCAGCTCAATGCTGCGTAAATGTCCTTGTCACTCTGAACAGCAATTTTTCCCACTGTCTAAAATTTCAAATTCTTAGCATCTATTCCATGATAAGAAGACTGCTTCTACACTGTTTATCTCCTCGAACTGCATCATTTCGAATTGGATGAACTTACGACATATTATTAAGAGGTTATGTCTGATTTTGACCTTTCTTCCATCCTCCTGGGAGATGAATCGGGTTGAGGATGGAAACAGCAGACAAGGAAAAGTCTGCATTTATACTCACACACCCATGAATGAATGAGACAGGGTTCTCCTTTGAGAACTGATCTCCAAAGAAGCATATTTGAAAGAAAGATGCCATTGATGCTAATAGATTTTGGATCAGGTCCTAGAGATATTTCGTCTAGCCTGAGATGTGTAAAGCAGGGATTTGCTATCTATAAATCTTACTGAAAGGAGACATAAATACATACTAATACATGAAGTTCTGCTTTTTTACATCTGTGTTTGTTTGTTTTTTCACTGTATTGCCTAGTATTCAAATTAGCACATTCGTTTTAAAATCAGCTTTAAGGAATTTAAAATGTGCCTTGCTAATCTACGAAGAGCAGCTTAATACCACCGGTGTAATGAATTAGATCATGGAACTACAGAGGAGCTCAAGGATGAAGCAATAAAAGCGGCGTATCGTCCAGTTCAAGGTTACACAAAACATTAAACTCTCTCTTGTTTAGAAGACATTGAAATGTGATATATGAACACAAAAGAAGCAATGTCTTTCAAATCTTAAAACGATTAGCAGCTTTGCTCTGTAGGGATTTAGGGGAGGAGATGGACTCCACCCTGAGGAAGATAAAAGGCCTCAGTTTTCTCAGCTGGAAGGAGTGATTCATTTTAGGTGGAAGTGGTATGCATGCGATATTCCTCATGTGGTAAATTAACTGTTTCCATTAGAAGGTTCCTAGCATATGGAATTGCTCTATTTTCTTCTGCTCTGCAGGGAAAATTATGCCACAAGAACAGTGCTTTTTTGCTAATTCCAGTCTGCTTGAAAATAGGCAGTGCTGATGGCTGTTGACAAACTCTTTTTGGCTACTCAGTAATTCCACCCATGTTTCATTGGTTCCCTGCTTTTCTAGAGAAGGAATAATGGGAAAAGCTTAGGTCTGAAACTTATTGTGGATCATAAGTTCTCTAGATAGCAACTTGCTTTATGTTCTGCTGTGTTTTTATAGTTTGACCTATGTAAACTCAGTCGTTTCAAGTTTTGTCTTTAGCAGAAAGTACCCTTGCTGTGCGGCAACGGTATTTTAAGCCCTCATCCTTAGCACCCAGGCTGTCATAAACCCTCCTTATACAGACTGAGCCTAATTAGAGGAGGCTCAAATCAGTGTACTGCATAAAACAAGTCCAACAAAACTGTATTATTTGTGGCTTTGCTGTTTCTTTAGCATATGGGCTGCTATGGGGAAAGCTTCCCGCTGTTTTTAAGAGCAGAATGGGAATGTAAGTGCAAATCCTAATCTTTTTCTTGTTCTAAATGTATTCTTGTATTTCCCTGGCATCTTATCTTGTAATCAGACCCATCACTTCAGAGTCAGTCGTGAAATGGCTATTATGCCACTGAATGTTTTTTGTAGGGTATTAGACTAGAAATGTATATGGATTTTTTTTTTCAGTGTGACTGTACATGTTATATGAGTAGCTTATTTGGACTTGAATTATGATCTTCTGATGTGTTTTGATTGGGAAGTGTTGGAAAAAAGTATGAAAGAGAAATTTGGTGGCTTCTTGATTGTGAAGCCATAAGAATGAGTGATTTTTTCAACACACAGAACACCTGCTTTGCTGTAGCCATGGAATAAAGCTGGAGATGAACTGCAGAAATAAACAAGTAGGGTTTTCCTTAAAAAACAAACAAACAAAACAACAACTGAAAGCCCTATATCTAGAATAGAATCATAGAATCGCTAAGGTTGGAAAAGACCCACAGGATGATCCAGTCCAACCATTCACCGACCACCAATGGTTCTCGCTAAACCATGTCCCTCTCAGAATAAGCTGTGAGCATTTTGTAACATAGCTTTTATGGTGTTCAGTACTCACAGTATGCTTCCCAGTAGTACTGGGTTCCCCTTTTCTGTCCCTTGTTGCTTTGTACTTGCACTTTTTATGCTTTCCTTCAAGCACTTCAGTGAAAGGCCTGCAACTGCAAGGACATTTTCCTTCTTTACAGCTGAAAGAATGGGTCTTATTTGCTTCTTGAAAAACGTTCTTCCCCCAGAATAAAAAACATCCTGATCTTCTCTGGGGAAGACTTCCGTTCTGTCTTCTCCAAACTCTCTGTGCAGGAGCTATAAAGGAGGATGGGAGAGGCTGCAGTCTTCATAATGAGGAAAGCCTTGAGTACAAAGCTGCTCATGGTCAGACAGCTGAAGCTTGTACTTGTTCCATCAAGTAATGATGATTTCATTAGTCTTCAGTTAGTTATATCAGTTTCTGTCCTAATTCAGGCATCAAGCTATGCTAGTTAAGTGGCATTTATACTGCAGGATCCAAGCATGTGTCTCTGCAGATGACTCCCCCATACAGAATCACAGATTCTATGAGGTAGGGAACGTTTTCATGAAGATGAGAATCCAGAGTAATTTGGAGTATTACCACAGCAGCAATAACTCTTTTACAAACCAAAAGGCATTTTCTTTTTGAAGTGGATGCTAATCCTTAGATCCCGTGAGTACAATCAATGCAGCTGTAGTACACTCTGGGATATCTTTTGTGGTTAACTGTAAATAGCTTCTCTGTATCCATGGTTTATTTTTACCATAGTGTACTATATTAAGAAAAATAGCAAATGTAAGTCTATACATAGCCTGTTACTAAGACTGTGAGCTGAACGATCAGTCAACAGGAAAATCCTAGCCTAATCAACAAGTGTCTGCAGGTCCAGTAAGAATATTTCAGATACTAATATGATACATTATAGGTAGTGGGAAGAACTGCAGCAGTACAACTAATATTTCATTCTTACAGATCTTAGGAACTTCGTGAATCACACTGGTCTTGACAGAGTGGATTTGGGTGCCATAATCTGTACCTCTGTGTTTTGGCTGTTTATCTTCTACCTTTCCTTTGCTGGACCAGCAAAAAGTCAACTTCTTTTTATGCAGCATTAATTAGGTATTAAGTTGTGAGGAGTTCAGGAAAAGAGAGGAAATACAATTGTTTGCTTCTAACCTTCAAAAAAACTTGTTTCAAAGGAAAAAAAGAAAAAAAAAAAAAGGAAATTTTAGTCCAAACTTGAGAATGTGCTGTTCTTTTATATTTTATTTTTAACTATTCTATGACTGACAGGGTTAGGAAAGTATAGGACAAATTCTTAGATAAGCCTTCAAGGTTACCTCTTATTATGCATGATAGGTGGGGAAAAAAAACCAAACAGGCAGAAGTCAGTTTTTCTTATCATCTGTATAAACAAGCTGGTATTTCATTCAAGGCCTTTTCCTTAACTTTCAGCATACCAGATTACTATCAGGCAATCACCCTGAGAGACATGCAAACATGTTGTTGTTGACTGTTTGTCTACTGAATATATGAATCTGTTTCCTAAGGAAACAAGGCTCCTGAATTCCTTCTGTCTATGTGCTTGCTTGCCAAACCTTCCCTTCATTATTCCTTTACTTTTTTTTTCCCTTTATTATCCCTTTACAGTAATTTGTGACTTAGGAATCATATTAATCACACTGAATGGAAGGCTGGAGGTCTGTAATGAATTGAGTTCCTATCTGTATCAATCCCACCGGTGACCGACAAAGGAGGAAATGCCCTATTTGCAGGGCTGTTTGGCCCTCAGCAGGGGGAATGTTGTGCTTGGCTGTAGGAACTGTCACCGAACTGTGGCGCAGCCTGCCAGCCTTTGGCTGCGAGCTGAACATGGAGCTGTGATCCAGCCTCATAATTGTGTGGTAAGGCCAGAGTGGGCCGCTGGAGATGTGGAGTGCTTGGAAGGAGCTTCAAGCTGGAGCATGCATCAGTGTCTACTAGGGTACTACAGGTGCCATGAGTTTTGGTGTGCAAAGATGACTAAAGTCATTGCAGAATGGCAGATGGGAGCACTGGGGGGCTCCTGTGGTGAAAGGGCAGAAAGCACGTGGAGAAAGAAGCTGGGCTGTGAATGGCACTGTGGATGCCAGGAAAGGCTAGGGGTATGTTGCCTGAAGAGTGTAAGGTGTATATGACACAAATCAGTAGGAAAACACGCACCATTAATTCTGTGTTGTTTTTTTTTCCCTAGGAGTACTGTTTATTAGCTAAAATGCATGCTGTTTAAATGAGCCTGATCTAATACCTTCTGAAGTAAATGTTTCTTCTATTTGCAATCAAAGGAACTAGATAAGGTCCCTAATGTAACATANCTGTGTTGTTTTTTTTTCCCTAGGAGTACTGTTTATTAGCTAAAATGCATGCTGTTTAAATGAGCCTGATCTAATACCTTCTGAAGTAAATGTTTCTTCTATTTGCAATCAAAGGAACTAGATAAGGTCCCTAATGTAACACACAGAATTTATTTGCATGANTCACAGAATTTATTTGCATGATATTTATGAATATGACTTTGAAGTATATATTTGGAATTTAAATGTTACTATTAGTAATACCTGTTAGATACCCAGATGTGAGCTTGTCAGGTAACTTTTTCTCCTTCTCAGACATATTGTGAATTCTGCACAACTGAGGCAGGACTGACATCTTGCAGTTTGTTGGGTCATATACTTAAGGGCTTGGATACTGTCTTAGTTTGATTACACAGACTTAATACTTGTCAATGCCATCAGGATTCCTGATTCTATTGCAGTATAAGTAATTATAATATAAACTATTTTATTTGTTTACAAAATTACAATTTAATATAAAATAGTTTTAGTACTTAAAAATTAAATATTGTCTTCATCTTTGGCCTATGTCTTCATCTTTGGCCTATGGAATTGATGTTGATGCCAATTCACCGGAGAATGGAGTCCTAATGCGTGCTGGTAGATTGTGGAAGTGAATGAAATACTTCAGAAAAATCTCAGTTTTCTCCTGTATTTTTAAGACTGGTCTACATTAAGTATTTTCTTACTCACCTACTTTCTTAGTAATGTCATATAGTTCCACTCTTGGAAGAAATCATGGGAATACTCCTGTAGATTGCCTGTAACTTCCTCATCTCCATGTTGTCTAGACACCAGCAACCTCATCATATATTCATGCCTCCAGAACATCTAGACTTCCCTTTACTGGAAAGCCTGAATTAGGCAGTAGGAACAGAGGGAGTCTGTTTTCCCTNAGAAATCATGGGAATACTCCTGTAGATTGCCTGTAACTTCCTCATCTCCATGTTGTCTAGACACCAGCAACCTCATCATATATTCATGCCTCCAGAACATCTAGACTTCCCTTTACTGGAAAGCCTGAATTAGGCAGTAGGAACAGAGGGAGTCTGTTTTCCCTTTCAAAATTCCTTCTTTGCTGGTGGCTAGGTACAACGTTGTAATAAATACCAA
>PPHD01006964.1:0-23757 GCA_002909625.1 Bambusicola thoracicus
GAATTTGCAGTATTGCCCTATCTGTAGAAAGGAATATCTTCTGCATCCCACGTCTGTTGCAGGTAAAGAGAAAAGCACACGCATAAAGGACAACCTCTGCAGTCCTTGGGGGAAGCACCCGTCTTCAGCCAAAGCTTTTTGGTGGACTGACTGAGAATTTGAAGTCTGTCAAATTGGGTAGAAGGCTCAAAACAGACAGATGAAGCTCTACAAGAACAAGAGTGATAAGTACACTTCTAGGTGAAGATCAAACCCACAGAAGTAGGGCTGGAGCAATTGACAGTGCAAGGAGTATAGCAAATCATCACCCTTCTTGTTCTAATTATTTCTGTTTTTTTTTCTTGTTCTAATTATTTCTGTTTTTTGTCTGGTTTTCATTAGGAGTAATAGAGTAAAGCTTAGATAGTGTACATACGTTGGTGAAGCTCAAGTCCTTCCAACTCAAACAACTCTATGGTTCTAAGCCTGGTGATAAAGGTTACAGAGCACATATAAGAAAAGTCTGAAGGAAATGGGTTAGTTTAATACCCAAGAAAATACGACTAAGGAGAATACTGCATACTTCTTGTATGTTAATGTTGCTATAGGAAGGGCAGGGAATTATTGTTCTCTATGTTTGGTTGAGTAGAGAATAAGTCTAATTACATGCAAAAGTTTTATATTGAAAAAGAAGAAAATTTTAAATATAAAAAGACTCTGAAATATTGGATGAAAAGTGATGTATGAAAGCTTTTCATTGAATGTTTTCGAGACCAGGCAGATAACTCTCTTCTGAGAAGGGTTTAGTTTACTTGATCCTGCCTCAGTGCAGGTTATTGGGATAGGTTTTTGTGTGTGTGTTTCCTCTTAGCCGTATGGCTCTGTAATGTACACTCTCCATGGACAATCTGGGAGAAATTAGAGTTGAATCCAAATAATCAGGCTGGGACTGATACCCATGTCTAGATGAAACAACCCAAATATGAAGGCGGAAACTCAAGTAAGTAGTTACTATTAAAAAGGGACTATAAATAAATTGCCTGGAGTTTGAGACAGTCCCATTACTGTGGGAAAGCATAAAAGAATAATTCTATTTCAACTCTCCTGTTGGCTTTGCCATGGCAGTTGATCTGGTGATTTATTGAAATGCATTCATAATGATTTCACTAATATACATAAGACATGATGAAAAATGCTATGTTGAAAGAGGTTTATGTGATTCGTAACAAACTGCAGACAACAAATAGAATTATAATTTTAAAAGTGGGAAGCAAAATGCTGAGAAATGTTTCCTCCTTAATTTGCCATTACATCAAGAGAGGCAATCATTTTTAAAGGATCTGTAATTAAGTGGTAGTCTATTGTAGACGGAGGAGTTGAAAGCCAGTTGGGATAAAACAAAAACAGGCAACTATCTGGAATCTGTTGCTCACCGTCTCTTAGTCTTTGCCAAGCATGCTTTACTTTTACATAGCTTTTGTGTTTTGTTAAAATTAGTTCTCACATAACTGTTACGTAAATGACATTATAACAAAAAAGAATAAAATGAGTGACTGCAATGTTTTGTTTCTGGAATGTATTATAATGATGTGAGAGGTATTTAATTTTGAGCTGTAAGTGCTGCTTGTAAATTTTAAAAAAAAAAAAAAGAAAAACAAATTTTTCCATTGTACTCAGAGCCTTCGCCCATGTTGGTCCCAACTATAAGTCTACACAAGTAACCCTGCTAATTGCCCCACTGTTTGTTCATCTCCATTAAAATGGCTCAATATTCAGATAAAAATAAATACAAGTGGGCAAACCTTTTAAGGTTTGCTTGTTTTTTCTTCCTATGCCTAACAGCAGGCTTTTGAGCTTTTCCAAGCAAGAAGAAAAGAAGCCTGAATCTCCGCTGACTAGCTTACTATAGCTTTAATTCAAATCTAAATCTCCATTAAGGTCATTTCTGCAATGGTTTAAAGTTTTCCTATTCGTTAACCTCTGCATTGAACTGAATATGCCTCAGATTCCCTAATTAGTTACAGTCAGAGCTTTAGTAACTTTCAAGACTTTCTTCTTTTAACTAGAAAGAAAAAGGTTCAAACAATGGTCAGGAAACCCTAAAACCTCTTATCTCTCCGCAGCTCGATTAGACAAGAAGAGTACTGTCTTGATGGATTGAAAGTGCTCTGTACCAGATAAGAGCAGGAATGATAAGAACATTAGAGGTCTCATTTTTACAGAAGAAAAGACCGCTTTCCTTTTAAGCACTATCTTTTCTTCATTTACACGTTTCAGGATAAACAGAATGTGTTTGCAATTACTATTTCTGCCTTAATTTTTTAACAGGTAGTACTGAAGGATAGAAGATTAAATGATTGTGGAAGTAGCTGAAACTTATTGAGCTCTGTTCGATGTGTTGTGCAGCCCTAACAATGCTGGGAAGGAAGATAGGGAAGATGATGTTATGAAAAGAAGCAAAAAGAGATATCTGTTCAATTTATTCGCATTTAGATGCACTGAAAAGGAAAGATAGGTGTGAGAAATGCTTTAATTGCTTTGGGAAGACAGCTGTGTAAATGTTCTGCTTATTTTGCTCCATTCAGTTGGTAGTTGCTCTTCTTCCAGTTGCTTTTCATTTATCATTCTGTTTCTAAAACACCATAGAAGGAAATTGTTTACAGATATTTTCCTTTGCTTTGACAGAAATATGAAGCCATTTCCAGTCAGTTCCCTCCTGTCCTGCATTTGTGGCCCAGTCTTTCCTCTGTTTAAGTCAATCAGTACATATTCACTGACTTAAACTGGAGCAGATGAAGTTTTTTAACTTGCACAGGCTAAGCCAGAGAGCTGAATGTTTTCTATGAGCCAAGAGGTACTATAATAGCTTACCTTTTTTCCTGTTGCTGATTAACTTTGTATGTTAGTGCCAATATAGTGAAAGAGACCTTGTAGCCTTCTTTTAAGGAGCTTTGGGGTTGCACTCATTCTCAGGCTCACTTTGGACACTTCCAGCATTAAACAGTTCTACTGTAAGATCTCATAGCCATACCCTGATGTACACCATTTATAAAACAAAAACATCCTGATACACTGTATAGAGCTTTTAACAATATGGGGTATTTTTTTGCTGGTCATTAAGATCTACTCTTCGGAGATTTCTAAAGAAGATTTTATGGGAATCTATTTATCATTACATGATGCTAATTCAGATGTTTTCATCCAGCCTGCATACTTCTTGCCTCTACACTTATAGTTACACAGATTTATGGTACTGTAAAGTTCAGAAACTCAGGCAATCCAGTGCAGATGATACCGGGGCCAAAGGAGCAGCTTGCAGCCATCATTTCAAGTAGCTTTTCCTGTAACTTTAAACAAACTGAACAGATGATATGAAATGAGTTCCATAGTATCAAACTATATACACATGAACAGAATCAATTTGAAGGTTCAGAAAGATAGGCCTGTTTAGAGGAAATGGACTAAAATTTAAGTTTGATACTATAATCGCATCTTAATTGCATTTCACTCGTCAGCTACCACTGGCCTTCTGTGAATCACACCAAGGAGCTGCTTCGCATGCATACTGCAGAAAAGCTAATGGGAAATCATCTAAACCCTTCAAGGGAAATCTGGCTCTACTGAAGTCAATGGCAGGACTCCCATGTGCTTCAGCAGAGTCAAGTCTGGGATCCTGCCACAGGCAATTATAACAATGACACAGGAAAAATGGTTTGGCCAAGGAGAGGTGGGGAGGAAGGAACTGGAGGAGATTTCGGGGAGGTGATTGAGAAGTGTCAGCTATATGTATGAGGAGGCAGATGAGCTCAGGACAAGGAGGGGGCAGAATATGGAGAAGAGGCAAAGTAAAGTAAGAGTAAGAGTTAGTAGAGGCTGTACCCAGTTGGTGCAGAAAACCCAGAGCAGAGCTGAAATAAGGATGCTGCCTTTTAGACCAAAGAAGAGAGTATGTTTTAAATCAGTTCCTTAAGGAAATAATATCACTGTGCTGTCATGGGTGAGCTGAAAGGGTTAAAAGCCTTAAGAAGGAAAACACATCAAAAATCTTGCACTGTATTTAGGTCCAAATCATCCCTGCCAGAACAGTTCATCCCACCTCTGGCCTGCACCCAGGGAAATTTCCTTAGTAACCCTTGCAGCTGGACTGGGGATGGGTCATGAGGCAGATGAGCAGAAAAGGACAGCCCTTAGCACAGTTGCTCCAGGTCCTAAGGACCACACAGCATATAACACATGACCCACCACATCCGGTGACCAAAACACAGACTTTCCCTGTAAGAAGGAAGAGAAGTAATCGGGATCCACCTGTCTGCAATACCATTGCTGTAAGATGAAGAACACCTGCATGGTGAGTGGGAAATAGATGTACGTCTGATGATGTGAGAGAAGAGGTGTGTCTCGGCAAGCTGCTGTGAGGCTTCCTGATCAGCAGAAAGTGACAGGGAACCACAGCACTATGTGGGTCTTTGAAACCAGGCCTTTAGGCTGTGTTTGTTACACTGAGTGACATCAGCTTGGGACTGTTCTTGGCTGGTGCACAATGGCTTGCACACATACATTCTTATCTTTTAAAATCTACATAAAATCTTACAAAAGAGATTCAAAGAGATTCGCCTGTCTCCCAAAGCAAAGATCTGCACCTAGACTGGAGTAGCAAAGCTCCCAGGCCTGTGCTTGCACCTCTGATTGTTCATCACTTGGCAAAAAATCTAGCTGGCCCAGGAAAAGCCATGCCAAGAGCTAGTCTACTGGCTGAACAGCATGATAGTTAAACCACTAAGCCTAGGATTATTGCTTAGTGCTGTTCAGTTTACCATTGTGTAAGTACTAATGCTATTTTCATTAGATATTCTTAATGATTTACTTTGGCACATGAGAAGGATCATTCCCAGGTTATTTTAAGTATGTATAACAGCAGTAATACAGGTGTACTGGTAACTGGCAGTCCTGTCTATGGTGTTAGCTCAGAGCTGCAAGGATGTAGTAGTCAGCTCTGAACATAACCTCAGGAACACCGAGATGCCCCACCACTTCCATTAGACACTAGGGAAAGCCATGGTTCAGTGCAAACCCACGCTCACAGCTGTACAGCTGGCAATTACCTTGCTTTCTTGGCTGTTATCCAAAGCTAAATCTGATGTAGGACTAAGAAATACCACTTTCCACATATTTCTGTTACTGCCTTCCCATTTGCAAATGTAAGAACATCCTTGATTTTTTTTCTGACAAAAATATAAACAAGGAGACTAGCTGGCCTGGGGAATCTGTAATGGGATCTGGGGCCTGTTGTCTCTGTGTTAAGAACAAAACAGCATTCCCTCTGGTGGATGTTTGGTGGTTTGTGAGCAGAGAGCTGGTGGTCTGAATCCAGTGTCTTGTGTCTGCATCAAGAAGCCACTAGATTTGGGATTAATTATCCTCTTGGTCAGCTGCCCCTGCAGAGGGACACACGATGATCTGGTACCTCCTGGTCCTGCATATTGTGCATATGTTGGCAAATAAGTTTTTGAAAGACAGTGCTTAGTGGCTGTGATACAGAATGCAGTATCTGAAAATGCATCTTTTGCTGAGTAAAAAGCAGCTGGGATATAATGGTCTTTAAAACCTAATGTTGCATCACCTGTGAGCTGTGAAGTCTCTTGCTGGCTCTGAGTTGAGACCACTGGTCTCAGCACTGATGTGTCCACGTGTGAATGAGATGAAGGACCCAGGCAAGCTGCAGGGCGAGCCCCTTCCATGCTGCTCCAAGAGCAGAACATCCAGCCACAAGGTTTCTGCACTTATAGCTTAGAGGCATAATGTATCCATCATGTGAGGAGAGGGAATTCCCAAACTCAGCAGTACTTCTAGGTTACATGGAAGCCCTCTCCTTCCACCTTTTAAGTACATGAGTAATAGCTATACATTTTTCTTTTCATGTTATTCTTTTAAAACTGAGTGCTCAGCCTGAGTTCTGTTGGTACTGCTGTGTCTGTGAGTACTGCCTCTGAGCTCTGCTCTGCCTGTAGACTGCTTCTACTTGGGTGCAATTGCTCTTAATTTGCTTGGATTCTGGCACACAGTACAAGTAAACATGAAAATTTAAACTGGACGTGGGAGATGTGTGTATATCCACATTGGGAACTGCGGTAACCCTTTACCTGTACAAATACCCTGAAGTATGGCTAGAAGTATTTCTATTGGGCACTTTTCCTTGATGATGTTGTAGGTTCCCCTACCTCCAAGCCAGCTAACCAAGAAAGAATTGTAGGAGAAAAGACTTAGAGACAATTTTACCATTAGCTGTTGCGGTGGTTCAAGCTATGGTAGGTCTCCTTTGCAGACAAGATCTGCTCTTTTGTTGGAGAGTGCTGCATTGAGGACAGAGCCTGAAGAGTAGAATGGGCAAAAGGTCCTCAGCTACTTCAGCAGAGGATCTGCTGGCTCACCTCCACCCACCTCCTGCAGAAGCTCAAAGTGAGCTCTCAGGGTCAAACAAGCCGTGGGGGAGAGGAGTAGCAGTTTGAGCTACATCATCTGTTCACTAGACCCTGAGATCATCAGAAACTCAAAGAAAAACAATGTGCTAAAGAAGTAAAAATATACAGTCTATTTTGAGTAAGTCTGGAATTGTAGCTCCTCTGTGGGTCCAGTTCCAACACATCCTCCCGTGATCTCCTCCCTCTTTCCCTGGTCACAGTAGGAATTTGCTCTCATTTATCCAGATGTCAGGTCTTCTCTTTTGTTGCATGCAAGGAAACAGCAAAGACCACATAACCCTAAGCACAGCAACATGCAGAAGTAAGCAAAACCTTTCATCAAACCACAAAGAGATTGGTAATGAAAAGTGGCTGATGTAGGAGTATTTAGGTGGTATGGGTCATCAGCCACAGGACATAGATATCTTTTGCTTTTAGTGGTGTTCACTGGATGCATTACATGATTACTGACAGAACAAATGTGCTGATAAACATCAGCCAACCATCAGCTAAGAAAAGTTGACTGAACTAAATTAATCTGGAACCTTGGAACAGTGCAGACAAAGGATTGCCCAAAGTGTCCATGGCCTCTCTGCAGGCTCAGCAAGTTCTTCTCTTTTTCTTGATCTTATGAAAGGATATAATCCCAAATCTTGTAGAACAGCCCCCTCTGTGCTGCCAGCATCCTGACTGGGAATGTGGGATGTCAAAATCCTGTAAAAATCCCAATACTCTGGAGATTTCCAGACTTCCACCTCACTTTTTTCAGAAAAGTCATTCCTGGCCATCTACTTCTCTAAACTAGTCTGACATTCAGGCCCTTTCATATTTATTTAGTCTGAGCCCATTCTTGCTGCCCACATTGTAGACATCAGGAACTTGAAGCAAGTAAAATAAACATTTGTAGATATTTTAATTGCAGTAAAAATCTGAGTTCTTGATCATTTTGGAGAAAGCAACAAAGCCAGAAGAATGATGATCAGACCTGAGACAGTTTGTAACAAGCCAAGTCCCAGAGTGCCTTTCGGTGGCAATACCAAAAAATCTCAGAGTACCTTCCTGTTCAGCCTTAATCTGTGACATTTCATTTCCAACAGAAAATTCTCTCCTCGTGGACCTCAAGGTACTGCATTCTCTTCCTTATCTGGGCATAGATCCCACTGAGATCTTACCAAGCTAGACATTTTAGATGTTTTCTTGTTGGCAAAGTTACGGTTTTGAGTCCTTTCAAATCTCAGCCATAACATGCTTTAGTGTCCTATTTACACGTCTGTGATATAAGAGCTGAATGTATCATCAAGGCTGGAAATTTCCATGTCATGAAGCTTCAGACCTAGTGGAATGGGACTGTGGCATATCTTTCACAATCTGGTTTAGAAGGCAGTCTTAATTTGTGGCAAAAAGTGAGGATGCAGTCATGCTTTTTGCATGGTGTTTCATACTGGCTGGCTCTAGGTGCTGGTTTAATCTCACTCTGCTCAAGTACCTCTCTGCTGAAGGGCAGTGAAGCTATATTTGAGGACAGCTGTTTAAGATGTTGCTGTTCTCTACCACTATTGTCGTCTGCTCTGTCAATGCTTAATGAGTAAATCAAAGCTCTAAAAAGAATACCTGCTTGGATCTCTGCCATATCAATGAAAATTGTTTAGTTTATTCAAACACATCTTTTTGGCACTGAGTTGGGTTGTTAATTCCAGGAAGGGGGGCAGAGAAGACTTGGTGTTAAACTGCAGTAGTTGGATTGGTTAACCTATTATTACCTGCTCTTTAGCACTTTCCAGGACTCTTCAAGATTTAGACCCTGAGGGTCTAGTGCTTAAATATGATAATGCAGTGCCTACCTTGTACTCCAGGATCAGATAATCAGCAGCATACTCTGTAATACTTCTACATCAAAATTTTCCACTAACACAGAAAGCAAGATAAGAACTGAGTTTACTTCCTTGAAATGCTAGGAGAAAACACAAATAAAATTTCATTGTGCCTTCCCAACACACCTCACAAATCTTGCAGACCTTAGTTTTATTTAGCTCCAGTTAGAAAATTTCCACTTGGCCTCTCCACCTGCCTTTTCAGTGTATGATTCACATCCAGTCACTGCAAACAAGGAATGGTCATTAGTCCCTGTGTCTGGCAAATCAGCAATGACTGCTTGAGCGTGGGGCTTACAGCTGTGAAGACAGAATACACTGCAAAAATCGGAGAGGTTGGATAGTGAGGCCCTGCAGGATAGTTCTCCCCTACATGGTTCATTGTGCTACAATAGTCATGAACTCCTGCTGCTCTTCGGGAAATGTGAAGATTCACTTTATTAAGGTATTCATAACTTTGAGAGGTGTTAATTGATTTTGAGCCTTGTATCTGCCACCCATCTGCTTCACCTCCTGTTTGTTAACACAGCTGGAAAAAATTGATGTGCAGGAACCCACCTCATCCCAGAAGTCTTTAAAATCAAATTGCTACTCCTGGATGTCCAGCTAAAGCAATTACGGAATGCGCAGTTAAAGCAACAAAAGCCGTACAGCATCCTTCAGATAGGCAATGCTAACGGGTATGCTTTTGTGACACACACTGATTTATTTGGATATACAGTCATGATAAGATAAAAGTGTAATGGGCCTGGCAGGGGACCCAGGGGTCATGATCCCTAAAGTATTGCTAGATTTAGCTGATCCATATCATGAGGTCTTAATGGTAAACTGTTTTTTTAAACAATACCTTTTGTTCTCAGTTAATGTGCTTCTTGTTGGCTTTGGGCAGCGATCTAAAAAGTAATAATCACCTGATGATAAGCGTTGGCAAGGTGATAATCAGATTGTTTGCCTTTTAATCCCTACACTAACAGATGGATTAAAAAAATCCCGAACTCTGTTATAAATTACATTCACTGTAATGATGTGAATTCAGTTGCTCGTGATGAGTGACAAGTTCTGTAGGAAGAAACAATTTTTTTTCCAGACTAACCGGTGCACTTGCAAACAATGGAGATTTTTTTTGGCCCACACCCTTATATCTTTTGCTCCTTTTGCCCTGAAAGCATGGAACCTTTTCATTGTTGGAGCAGAAGGAATTTGTTTTCTGTCTCTATTATGAATATTTTGAGCCTCCTGGCCATCAGCCAATCCCTTTCAGACTGTCAAAGACAACAGGCGCAAGTTTGTTTTTCTCTTGGGAGAGTTTATTACTCTCACTACTTCACATGACTTTCATAGAAATGAAACCCACCATGGCCCTACAGTTGCTTCGTTCTTCTGAGCTCTGAATGAAGGATTTCCCATTGATGACAGTCTGATGCTTTTCTTCTCCTGACTGCAGCTTTGATCCTGGCACGAAGGTTTCAGAAGTTTTTTCCTGTACTCTGTTGTGGCCAATTCTCATGCTAAAATCTCAGGCAATTGCGTATCCCACTGACTATGTTTAGAAGACTTTGGCTCCTATGTTTATTTCATGTGTTAATTAAAAAAGGAATTTTTTTTTTTACTTCCTTATTGCAAATGTGCTGGATGACTGAAGCATATAGTGTCAGAAGTCAGTGTGTAGTATCTCCTGTCACGTATAATGGCCATTTGGAAAGGGAAGCCCATGACTGTGTGATAAATGATGTTAGGGCAGCTGGAGAGTAAGACACACCAAATGACTTGTTAACTACCACCTACCATCTGATTAGATTGAAAATTTATAGCTACAAATTTGTGTTTGAACATGAGTGAGTTTCCAGTGATTACAGCTAAAATAACTACACTGTGGAGTTGTCCTTGGCCCATTGTAAACAAGGAAGATTCCGTCAGTATGAACAGTAAATGTAGAACATTACTAGCTGCATCCTAAAGAAGATCCTTGCTGTTCTATCACCACAGACCCTGCTAAAGAGTCTGTCTCCTTCTTTCCTGTAGCTTCCCTTTGGATCCTGAAAGGCTTCTATCAGGTCACCTCAGAGCCTTCACTTCTCCAGACTGAACAGCCCCAGCGCTCTCAGCCCGTTCTCATCCATCTACTGAGGTCTACCAACCACAACTCAAGATCTCACTACTGAATAAAAACAGTCAGCTCATTTTACACACAGTTAGGACTGGTTTACCCCATATCAGTTACCTTACTTTTTAACTTAATTGAATTTATTTTTGTATTTTATCACTCAGTGTAGATAGCCAAAAAAAGGCAAGCTCTGCCAGTGACAGTACTGGAGGCTGTCCCAGACTCTACTCCAAAAGGCTTCAGCGGTTCCTGGGTCTTATCTGTCATCCCTGGGACATTTTCTGGGTCATTTGCTGCCTTTGACAGGGGAATTGTAACCAGATGATCTTTAAACATCCCTCCCAGCTCAAATATTCTATGATTCTATGATTCTGTCAGAAATGTGTGGGCATCCCACTTCCTCAAGTGTCTCAGATAACATTATTGACCCTGTGTTCAGGGAAATGATTTTTGCCTAAAAGTCTTAAAATCTTCCCCTGATTCTGTGCTCACAGTCTATGCTCAGTAACACTGAATTACCATCGTATTTGCTCACTGCTCAACCAGGTCACTCAACCAGAAATATATCCAAGCTGTAAGTACTTGCTTTAGATATCAGTTTGTAGAGACCTGAATATTCTGTTTGCTTGATCATTTTCAAAGATATCAAAATAATCTTTTCTACATTTCCGGTCCTTTAAAACAGAATAACCTCTATGCATTTTAATAAGTTAATAGGGTTTATTTGCACAGATGCAATCCAGGTTACTCCTTGCAAATGAATGCCAGTGTCTTTTGCTATCTTACATTAGAAGATATTCATATTTCTGCATAGATTTCCCTTCTATTTCTTCATATTAGCACAGCAACATGGAGAAGGTGTGAAACAGTTCTTTTTGATTGTATGGATAGAAGCATTTGACCTCATAATTCAGCAACATGAGATGGAGTTCCTCACACCAAACCTTCTAATACAGAAACATCTCCATCCTTTTAAGGATGTGATGGTGTCACTCATGGTTAAGTCACTATGTAAGACCTGTATTCTTTTACAGTTTAAACAAAGAACTAGTTGTATAAGGAGGTTTTCAGTATCAAAGAATCCCTTCAATAGATGGAAAAGCATAATTTTAGGATTTCTATGAAGAAAAAAAGCTTTTGTAACATTGTTTGTATTTTCCAAAGCATTGGAATCCTTCAGAGACAGGAAATTTAGGTGACTCAGAAAGAAAGTAATGCACTAGGTTGTCTTCCATTATTTCTTACAAATTCTCAGTTCAAATTCAGCCCTGGAGCAGGAAGCTAGATTAAATAACTTCCCAAGATGCCTTTACATTTATTTCCTGTGATGGCTGTGCAAAGCTTATGAGAAATGAAGGTATATTGAAAGGAACTCCCTCACATTTTTTTTCTTCTGGACAGTGCCTGAAATATCTTCTTTTCATCTTTTAGTCTCCAGGTGATGAGCTGGTGCAGCTAGAGTTTGTGAGCAGATGATGATTTAAGAAAAAAATACTAACAGATCTAAAATACTTCCAACAGCAGCAGCCTGAATTGCAACAGTTAACTTAATTATCAAGCAATAAAAGATGGTACAGGCAGTCTATATAAATTGTTCCTCCTTTTACTTTGCCGTAAAATAATATGCAGAAAACGCCACTATTTATGTGAAACGTAAATAAATGCATTGAGTGATGTACCAGGAACAGACGTAGTTAAAGTTTAGTATCTACTAAAGAAATAATAATTTCACCAAAAATATTTGAGGGGGTACGGACCAATGAGCCAGACGCAGACTTGTCAGCAGCGGTGATTTTCTAAGGGTGAAAATAGTTAAGAACTGGAACAGACTGCTTGGAAAAAAAAAGAGAGGGGATCACTCTCAGAGAGGAATCGTGTGTATGCTTGAAGTTATACTGGTATAGGAGGATGGGCTATATGTCTTCTTCGGTCTCATTTAGCAGTATTTTCTGTGATGGCACTTTGGCCACCCACTCTTCCCTCCGAAGGATGATTTGTGAGGCTTCTTTCTCTGAAAACCTAACTGAAAAGTTGCGGGAAAATCTCATGTCACTGATATCTATCATTGGCTGGTCTCCCACTACCATGCAGGCCATGGTGAGGAGTCAGTGGTGCTGCATTTGAGCAATTACAGCCAACACAGTTAAGACACAGGAGGGAATCAGAAAGCTGATCCACTAATGGTAGCAGAATTGACATTACCTGTATTGTATTCCACGTCTGGAGGAGAGGCAAACCAGTAGAGATAAATATCCACATGAGTAGAGTAGACTGTCCTATAGAAAAACGAAGATGCAGACTCAAACCGCAGCTTCAGTGTTATGAGCAGACCAATTTAGACAGCAAGTCAGGAACGTTGAGAACAGAACAAAATTTGCAAAATGACTGCCTGCAACACGAAAAGTGCCTTTAGTGCTGAACAGTTAAAACCAATTTAAATATGTACTGCTAAAAATGTCTGCAGAAATAATATTCACAAATTGTAGGTATACCGCAGCAGAGCTGTAGCAAATCTCTTGATCCCGAAACCTAACCTATTTACTTTACTAAAATCTTCTTTATAGAAGACCAATAACTGCACCGGGGCTTCACCTGGATGCTGGTCAACTTCCCTGGAAGAACTGTCTGCCTTTTAAGCCTTGACTATCCCCTCCTTTACTGTCTGTGTGACTCCCTCAAATGCTCCTTTGTAATAGCAGCAGCAATTGCAGCAAGACTTTTGAAGGTTAACCTGAGCAAAATAGCCCATCCCAGCTCTGCAGGGCAGCTGTGAAGGATGTAAGTGCAGAAAGGCAGCAAAAATAAAGAATAGGGAGATCCAGTCCCTTTATTCTGCAGAACCTGATCTTGTAAGAGGGCTGAGAACATGAGGGAATTCTGGGCTGAAGAAGACCTACGCTGGGGATTCAAGGTCTTTGTGACTCTCTCTAATAGCAAGAATGGACTGAGGGACAGGGAAGGAGCATTTGCGAATTTCTTTCTCCATGCTACCCTACATCAGAAGCAGATCCATGATCTAACAATAAAAAGGCATTTCTAGTTGTTGGTGGGGGCAAAAACTGGGCTCACTACCTTTACATCACAGGAGTTCAAAGGTGAGGGTTACAGCCAGCCCAGACCCAGGCATTTAACCGTAGCTTGGCAATTCATGATGATTTGAAGAATGAAAGAGCAGTGGCCAACATTTCCTAAGCAATTCTTGCTATGTTCCCTCCGGGCCTGCAACGAACATGTGCTTCCTGAGGCAGGGGGATGTGTTGGGGAGGGGAGTCCCCTGCCCAGACACCTTCCAAGGAAGGCAGGCTTCGTGCTGCACTGGAGTTGAACTCAAAGAAGCATGGGAGCGCTGAGCAGTTCCAGATGCTGTGCTGTGGGGGACATTGGGGCCAGCACGCAGGCAGATTGCTGCTGCTTGCTTTTGGCAAAACCCAGGAGGGCAAAGCCAGCCTAACTGCACGGAAATGTTTTGTCACACCATTGCAAACCTTGCTAATGAGCAACTCGGCTTCTCGAGGCTTTTGCTAGATTAATTCACTGATGTATATTTCAGGTCTCGTTCCACTTTTAGTCTGTGTATTGTGAGTATCGGTGTGCTGTGCTTTATCTCCATCAGCATGGAAGCAAATCAGCCAGAATGGCAGTGAGCAGAGCCAGCACCACTCTGTTCCAGCTTGCTTTCAGTATTTGCTTGAACCCTGGGAAATGCACTGCTTCTCTGAGACCTTCCGAAGCTCCAAGTGGGTGGCTATCACAGCACTGAGGCCATGACCATTCCCTGAAGAAATACTTCCAGGAGTGCAAGTAATGAAGCACCTAATTGCTGCCAAAAGCACTTGCAATTGCACCTCTGAATATCTGGGCTTCAGTTTCCTTGCACCACAGCTCTGTTTCCCCTCAGCAGATGGGGCTTTGCTTTCCTGCAGCAGTAAAGCACGTGTCTGTGCTGCACTCAGTACAGCATGCACTGTAGGTGGGTTAATACAGTGATCAGCACTCCTAGCTGAGCGGTCTGATCCCAGTCCTCCTCCATGTGATGCTTACCCCAGCACTTCAGCTGATCCAACAGGTTGCAGTGTGTAAATGAGCTCAACAAGCAGGTTTTCACTCATGCCATTTACTGCATATGCGTAATTCGACTTCCTGAGCTTTTGTGCAACATCTTTTTTTTGGAAAAATCAACCACCTGGAGGAACACTGAGCTATGCTCACTGCTCCCTAAGTTCAAGTCAGGTATGCCTGTAAGTGGTTGTTGCTGCATTTATACACAGAGCAAATTCAGCACCGAATGCGTAATGAGCCAGGCCTTGGAAATGAAGGACACCAGTTCCTTTCTTCAGCTTCCTGCCCGCTCTGCATCTGACACGCTCCAGCCAAATAGACACCATCATGAGCATTCACACTCTGGGCAGCAGGGCAAGAAGCAACAAAGTGGCATTTCATAGCCTGAGCTGCTGCCATTGTTCTACGCAAGATCTATAAATTAAATAAGGTCTCCAAGCTCCCCAGCAAACAAAGGCTTCTATATAAACACAGTTAATAAAAGAGGGTCTCTAAAATGAGCAAATTTAGCCTTCTGTGAGAGTCCCACTGTATGTCGGCCATGAAAAATGTCTTTGTCTCAGTCCTTGCTGGTTTACAGATTGATTTCTATGTGGAAACTTGTGCCAACAAGTATTTGAGATGGTCTGTTTTGGGAAGTCTATAGGGGAGGTCAATTTAGGTAAATGAGGGAATCATCTTGAGATTTCAGAGAAAGAAAAACTGGAGGGCCCTATGCCCGTGCTATTTTTCTATAACAACCTCAGCTGTGGGCAGACTTGAGAAAATTTAAATGAGGTCTATAGTTGGGACGAGTCCAGATTGACAAGTTTTGGCTCTTCCCGTTCAGTGCAACAAGAAGAGGTAGGAAAGGTGTTGATAAACAGAAATGAACAGAAATGAAAAGGCTGCCGCAGCTGGCTGACATTTAAAAACTGTGATCCATGCTTTTTTGCTTCAGACTCACAGTGATGAGGAGTTTGAGGAGCCAGATACTCTACCAAACAAATGGAGCAATGCCCAGCCTGCTCCTCCTTTACAACAAAGGCAGGCGTGAATCTGTCTCTGAAAGGAGAGTCAGGCAGGCCATGACACTGGGTAAGGATGTACCAGGTATATCAATATGTCAGAGCTGGAATCAAGCTCCAGGCACTGCACGGGGACCAGAGACTCTCACACATCCTTCTTGCATGTGTTCAGACTCTTCAGATTTTGCTCTGCATGTCTGAAAATGCTTTACACTTAGTCATTTCAGCATTTGCAGAGAAGCAGTTCCTTAGCTCTCCTTCTTTTTGAGGGGATGTGGTCTGACATGCAGGTCTTAGAATCATAGAATCATTTGTATTGGGAAGAACCCTGAAAGGCTATCTGGCTCAACTCCCCTGCAATGAACAGGGGCACCTACAGTTAGATCAAGGTGCTCAGAGCCCTGTCCAGCCTGTTCTTGAGCGCCTCCAGGGATGGGGCATCCATCACCTCTCTGGGCAACCTGTGTCAGTGCCTCGCCATCTTTATTGTAAAAAACTTCTTCCTTATATCCAATCTAAACTTCCCTTGCCCCTACTCCCATCTACATCACACTGAGCCATGTACCCGCTGACTTCTCCAGTGCTGAGCTGACTGTGCAGCCGCCATGCGTGGGAACAGGTTTGTGAACTGCTCAGAAATAGAGTCAAGCCATCCTACCCACACAGGCAAATCTGACACCATCTGCCTAATGTTGCATTCCTTTGGGCTGGGAGTCCTCATTCATTCCTTCGTAATTTTAGCCCATGCATTTTCTTTTTTTCTTTTTTTTTTTTTTTTTTTTTTTTTTGTTTTAACTAAAACAGCCATTGCTTCTCCCCATAGAACCATTAGGTATGTGACATTTCCACTAAAACAATAATGTTTTCAAGTGGTGCCAGTGAAATGCTGGAGGTTTGATTTAAAATGAGAAGAGAGCTGTGAACAACTAATAGGCTATTCCTCCAACCCCAGACAACTAAACCAACTCAAGCTTTTGTATCAAAGACAAAATCAGCTTTCAAACATCTTTATAAGTACTTCTTGAAATACTTTTAACTGAATATGTACATACTTGTTAAAGTATTTTATGAATTACTGTGCTCTGCTTCACACTCAAAATAACAAGCTGATGCTGTAGTTCAAGAGTAGTCAACTGAAAGAGGCTGTTTTCTGCATGCGTGGGAATGTGTAATGCAAATATAAATCATTTCTTCTTTGTGGATTGCTCATTTTCCTAGGGCTCATTCTTACAGCAAAAGCTCTGAGCCTTCCTATGTTCTGGTGGCTGTCTTTGTGATGTTATGGATTTAAGGAGAATAGCCCAGACAGACTATCTGTTCTGTGTGCAAGTTACAGCTAAATAACCTAAATAGTACCAAAAAACCTAACCATGCAAATTGTCAGAGCTAAGAGGTATAAAACTCACAGCTCAGCTTATTTTCTCAGTAGAATTATTACAGCAGCAAAATGTGAATTGTGCTGTAGACACCTCTTCACAGCTTCTGGGTAGAGCAGAAGAAACCTCCATCATCTGTGAGTGAGAAACACAGCTGATGTGTTTCAGCTTGGTTTGAGGTTTGGGGAGATGTGAACTTTTCTGAACACCTTTTAGACCCTGAGGACTTGATTAAATTGCCAGACCATAGATAGCTGGAGTCATTTAAAATGCCTTATTTCACAGAATGGAAGATAGGACAGCAGTAGAACAAGTTCCAGCCAGCAAAGTTCGAAAAATAAAAAACAAAAGTGGTGCATATAGAATTACACCTAAATTCAAGGACCACATAATCTGATTTCCATTCTACAAGACATAGGGTTTCAAAACAATTGTATGAAACTCCTAAATTTGTGTTTAGCTAAATTTGTGTTTAGACATCAGACTGAACTCAACTCTTCAAGCTGGAAGAACTACCACTTCTCATGCTGATTTGCTCCAGGAAATTAATCACGTTCACAGGATAAAAAAAATAAATAAATAAAGCTCATTTGAATCTCATTTACCTAGTATTGAAAATGAAGTCATGCCTCTGGCTTGTCTGCTGAAAAATGTTGAAAATTGCTTCAATTATCCTTGCTTATCTAAGCAAAGCTCTCAAAATATCAGATAAATGAAGCTGCAAGGTAGTGCTGTTGGCGCTGAGCCTGCAAAATGAATGATGTTTTACCCCGTTCCAGAGTAAAATCTTTCCTTCGCTCATATTTACTGCGAAGTCAGCAGTGTTTGTTTAATACGTTTACCTTGATACAGAAGGAGATGTGTTGGAAACAAGGAAAAAGTGTCATTAGACAAGGGAGGTAGGAGTGACAGAGGTAACATGTATTCTTTAAAATTTATGGGTACACATCTCCACAGGTCTGATTTACTGTCTCCAAAGAGTTATGCTGCATAGAAATATTTCATGCAGCCTAGGGGCTGATTTCAAAACTCGTAAGTGTAAAAACATCCTGGATTAATGCCATGTAAAAAGAAAATAGCCAAGCCCAGCTGTAAAAAACACCTTAATAAGAAATTGGTTGGAACTCGTATGTGAACCCTGGAATATCTGTGCATTTATTTCTTGACTTCAGTTCACCTACCCTTTGCTGCAGCTCCTCCAGCAGCACTTCAGAGCGGAAAATGCGAGTGCTGCAGTATCTACTCTACTTTTCTGTATTGAGATGTAAGAAGGTCACGATCTGCTTGCTAAAGACAGTCTGCTAAGTCTGGAACCTCTTGGAACCGTTCACAATTCTACCCTCTTCCACATTGTATTTCATAGCTCCCTGACAAAGCAGACACTGTTCTGTCTTATTTTTTCACAATTTTCTCATGGTCACTTTAGATTTATGAGCTTGTGCTGAGGAAACAAATCTCCAGCCCTGAAGACAAATGACTAAGCAGGAAAACAGCCTACTAGTGACTCAGAAACATTTCTTTTGCGTTTATTGTGGAGTTTAATTGCATATGACTTGGATTTGTTCATCCATGCTGGATGTTGCCCACCTCTTACACTTCTCTAAGCCAACTGTGCTAAACCTTCCTAGTAAGAAATCCCTTCTTTCTCCCCTTGCTCCTGGCTTTGAGGACTGCACTGCCCGCTAGTTTTGTGGTAATTGTTATAGGTGGAAACAAAAAGATCTCAAAGGAGACAGAGAGGAAACAAAAGTCCCTGTGAGAGCCTTGGTGTAGTTGACACCACGGGAGCTCCTCCATCAGTATCCTGCCTGCATCAGCATCCTGCAGAGCCCAGCCTTGGCACAAAGGAGTTAATCACAAACTGATCATCCTGAAAAAGATCAACACAAATGACACTTGCTTATACATTGCTGGGGTTGTGCTAATATACATTTCCAGGTTGGGCTCCCCAGGGTTGGGTCTAGCTGCGTTAATCTACTTCTACTCAGTGTAGCCAGAAGCAACTTAATCTTTTTTGTCCATTTGGCTTTTAAAGACAGCACAAGACAAAGGCAAGAGAAGCTTTTAGACAAGAGCTAAATAGCTTTGAAAGGAGCTGAAAGCAGCCTGTGTTGTACAATTCCTAATTTGAGTTTCCCATTTTTCAGTGCTCAGCCTGCTGTTCTTGTGCTGACAGTGGGGTCCTGGGGACAGTGGAGGAGAAGGGCATCAACTGGATCTGTAGAAATAAGCAGTGTAAATATGTTGGCTGCCCTATGGTTTACCATTTAATGGAAGTTAAGGGCAACTAAAGGATGGCAGAGTGGATTTGGTGGCTGTGGGATTTATACACCCTCAGAAGAAACAAGGCAGGACATATTTGACATAAGAATCTGAACTACTTGAAGTAGCCATATCCTCCTGTTTCTGTGCAGAAACTGAGCACTGGTCCCATTCACAATAAATTAAGAGTAAAGATGGGAGCTGGTGCGCAACGTCAGAAGGGAGGATGGGGGAAGATGTCAGTGATGTCCTTTCCAGGGAAGGAAGCTGATGTGGGGTTTCTCTGGCCCTATGCTGGTGCAGCACTGTCCCACAGTTCGGATTGGAAGCATGAAGTAACCTCCATGTGTGTTCCATGGATAATGAGAAAGGCAGTCCTGTGTAAAGAACTGTCCTACAGGCAAGCTGCAGTCACAGCCCCTTTGAAGAGGGGAAAGGTAAAGCTGCTTGCTCAGTCTCTCTCCCAGTGCAGAGTGATAAAACCTAACATTGCACAACAAGATGAGATTATCACCACAAACTGTGCCAAAACAGAGCTTGCAAAGAAAAGATTTTTTTCCCCAAAATATGAATGCATAGGCTTATTTTCTTTTTTAAGCAAATTTCTCTCTGTACGCTTCTCTACTCTCTGCTTTCCTCTGTTAAGAATGGGGATGCATGAAGCTGAAAATTTCTGTGCAGAAATCCATGAGTTTTCTATGTACTGATTAAATCTGGTATAATGGAATGAAGTAGAAATCAAGCTGTTCAGAGAAACATTCAGAGGAGATTTTCATCCTCTTTTCTCCAGCTTCCAGACCGAATAGTGCAAGGATCCCTTTAGGAGCATATGAAGTGTCATTTTAAGAAACACTGTGGGATACTCGAGGAAGAGTACTTGCATTTAAAATCAATCCTTGTCAGCCTTGACACTTCTGGTGATGCTATGCACCCAGAAGAGCCCTACTGAAAGCATTTTCATTGGGTGACAACAATCGCTTTCCCAACCCCACAGGTACATAAGGGCAGCTGTGGGATCCTGTGTATGGATGCCTCTTCCTGACACATAGCCATGTGTGTGTGGTGGTTCCCAGTCTGGTGTTCATGTAAGATGAGAGTTCTGAAATGGGACCATTTATGAACTTCTGAATTCAGCCTGTGGGTTTTGTGCTTTGGATCTTTGGAAATGATTCAGCTTATCGGCACAGGCTGCCCAGGGAAGTGGTGGAGTCACCATGACTGGAGATGCTCAAGAAACATGTAGATATGGCACTGAGGGGCATGGCTCAGCAGTCATGATGGGTATGAGTTAATGCTTGGACTTAGAGATCTTTCCAACCTTAATGATTCTATGATCATATGATTCCGTGAAAAAGAAGGCACCACATGTCCTGGCTATCTCCTGGGCTTGGGAGTTTGACTGGGGAAGATCTGGAGACAACATAAACATCTCGACACTGGGAAGATGTGTTTAAGATAGCACATAATGAGAAGCAAGCTTTTAATTGGGACTCCTTAAGATGAGAGATAGGAAGATATTTCTACAAAGCATATTTGGCAAGAGCCTGCAAACCAAGCCCTATTGTAAGCAGAGGGAAAGAGTGACAAAGAGCAAGTTAGATAGGGATATAAAGAGTTGCTTTGAGGCTTTTGAGAAATATAAACAATCAAGAAATGAGAAGCACTGGGAGATCCTATAGTAAACAAGCCAAAAGAAGGTAAAAAAGCCTTCATATTTAAAGTAGCAAAAAGAAACAGTGAACATGAGTTTCAGTAAATGTTTCAACCAACTGTAACAGAATCTTCAAAAAATATTTGCAGTAGAGCAGGGGGTAAAGACAAAATAAGTTTGGATATAAAGTGGGAAAAGAGAAGACAATTTGGGATTGAGCAATGGGAGAAGGAAAGGAGATGTATTAAATTATTCATTTGGCTTCTTTATTTACTTACAAAACTGGAGAGCTGCTTAAGACATTGGCAAGCAGTGGTAGAGGAAGTAGGAGGGAGAATGGAGAATTAAAGGTCTGCTAGATTCAGCAGACAAGGCTGCCAATCTAGACACACATTTCTTATGTAACAAAAGTCTCAATTTCATGAGGGTTTCTTTCCTCAGCAGGGCCAGAGTTAGCAAGCAGGATCTACAGACGCACATGTTGATACCTCCATGCCTGTCTCTGCTCGACTCTTGAGATGGAGCAGCTCTCATAAGGATGTTTTAAGATTCCATTAGGTTGGAAAAGAGCTGGATGAGGGAGATACAACAGCGATTTATGAAATAAATAATAAGAAGGTGAAAGGGGCAGATGGCTCTTTTCTTCTAGTATGAAAACCAAAGGATGTGAAATTAAACTAAGGGGTACTACTTTCAAAACAAACCAGAAGATGCACTTCATTGATTACACAGTGCATAGTTGGGTTGTAGCACACTGCACTGTGGAGCTGCAAAATTTTCTGTGGAAAAGGAAAAATCCAGCTAGGATTGTTAAATTAAAAAGAACTAACTTTGACTCAAGATATCCCTGAGTCACAAGTCACAGGAGGCTGGGAATGCATTCCTGGGATGAGTTTCTGTGTACTTGCCCTGTCCTTATATCCTTCCTCGGATAACATCTGCTCTTCTGCACTGCTGCTGGGGGCAGGACAGAAAGCAAACAGACCTGTGCTCAGATCCAGTACAGATGTTCTTGTGTTAAGCTTTGTACACTGCTCTATGAAGTGGCTGGGGAATTGTTCTGGAGAATAATAAGCCAGCAGGTTTTGTTGTTTTGTTTTTCAATCCTGATCAGTTCCTGAACCTGGTTCACTGAATGGCCAAATAAATGTTTTGACGGACTGTGTTGATGGAGCAATGGGAAGAAGGATGAGCAGCCCAGCTTTGGGAGGGGATTGAGTAGCAAGGTGAAAGGGAAAGCCTGATGAAGCAGTCTCTGTCACTTTCGGCATGGCCAAAAGCACAGCCTGAGAGCTGGTGTAATTCAGAACACACATCACTTCTGTAAAGATGGTGTATGGTCAATAAAAACCTCATAAGACCATAGATCTACCTGTATTAAAAGGTCATTCAGGTAACCTTAGAGACTAAGATTTTCTCCTATAATGCTGGAAGGACCAGTCCAAGTGAGAAACACAGTCCTTCCTCCTGTTCCTTGCAGTGGTAGCTCTGCATTAAGCACGTTGCAACACACCTTGAACAGAGGGATTTGTGCCTTTCCTGGAGCTGTTGGCAGTTTTTGGCTTTCAGGTTCTGAGGACTGCATTCCATGAGCAAAGACAGTATTATCAGTTTGATAGATCTAAATTCCGTTTCCTTTCCTCTGCGCAGAGCATTAAGGATAATTTTTGCTCTGCACTTAGAATCATAGTATCACTTCAGTTGGAAGAGATCTCTAAAGGCCTTCTAGTCCCACTTCTCCCTCAATGAACAGGGTTACCTACAGCTAAATCAGTTTGCTCAGAGCCCCATCATGCCTGACCTTGAATATCTCCAGAGATGGGGCTTCCACTACCTCTCTGGGCAAGCTGTTCCAGTGCCTCACTGCCTTTATTGTAACTAAACGATTCATTGATTTAAAAAAAAAATAACAATAAAAACAAATTTAATAAAAGTGCAGCATTTCTGCTCATTTTGTAATGCATGTGCTGATGTATTCAAGCAAGCTAAGAGCTGAAAAGAAAGGACTGAAGTAGAGATGCCCATACATTTGGAACATAATCTCATGGCTCTTTATCCTTTCTCCTTTCATTGAGATTCCATGGGAATACTAAAAACAGAGGATGCACCAAACTATACATTTTACAAATGTGATCTACTCTATCAAACAATCCCTGCTGGCTGCCCTCTCCACACACCACTATGTTCCTGGAATATAGAGTCCCCGATTTCCATATTTTCCTTTCAGAAGAACAAGACCTACACTTCAGGCCTTAAGAGCAGGAAACTCAGAAGTCTTTAGCAGCCTTAGCAACAAAAATCTTACTAACAATCTTCAGGGTAAGCGTAAGAAAAGTTTTTCTTTCTCTGACAGCTTTGGTAGTAACATGAGTCATCATCGCTCCAGCTGCTGTTAAATACCCTTTGTATGTCTTTACATGACAGCCTTACTCATCTGCCACACACTAACCAAGTGACCCTGCTGAAGATGTTTATTCTTTCTTCGTTTTTCTGTAATTAGACAGTAAAGTTTTCATGAAGAACTTCGCTTTCCTTTACATCTATGTTCTACATCTCATGTGTTGAGGTCCTGATCTCACTTCCTATCTTCAGGTGCAGCTAGCAGTCAGACAGGGAACGTGGCCGATTCTAATCTGTTAATAGTAAACATGCAGTTGTAATATTTGACAACTGTAACTGGAGATAAAAAGAGTACTTCAGTATCTTCGTACTTCTCACAACTCTCAATGAGTTTTCCTGGTGCCAAGAAGGACAAGCAAGCTGAAAGAAACCAGGAGGTTAAATTCAGTCATGCCAGAGAGACATTTTTACCAAACTCCTCAGAAACCTCTATCAAGATTAATTTAGGATAGGAAAATAGATCTGGAAAGGACTGCGGGAGATCCCCAGTTCAAAATGCTTCTCTGGGCAGACCCAGTCAATCCTGAATAACTCACATGCAATATTTATGTAATTCCTTCCTATAATCCTCCAGAAGATGGGACTTCGCA
>PPHD01006965.1:0-23754 GCA_002909625.1 Bambusicola thoracicus
TAAGCCATCACAGGGAAAACTCTGCAATAATAGTTCCATCTTACAAGGAGGAAACTAAAAGTTCTCCCTCATTTTTGTTTACTCAGTAATTTTCTTTACATGGTTTAGGGGATCTGTTTGGATACAACCAAGCATGGCATAAACATCTCAGTTAAAAACTATTGGGATGGGCGGAGGGGATCAGGGATTCTGGCAGGAAATCTTCAACACAGCACGCACACCAGTGCTTCAGGGATACGTGTTACACCTCCATCACAGCTTTATGTCATACACATGTGGCAAGGCGTTTTGCTCACAAATGTGTTACATATCTGATGTCCAGACCTGCTCTCACCTAACAGAAGACTTGCTGCTGATTTCTAGTAGCATTGGCCTGCTGAAATTCTCTGAGATGTTGGTATGAGCACTTCAGCACATTATCAAAACACCTAACACAAGTTACATCAAAAAAGCAAAATACCACCACGGTGAATGGCAGCTCCTCCTGAGAACACTAACAAAAGCCTCCTGAGCATACCTTTCACAGTGGAACCCCAAACCCATATCTCATGCTAACACTGATCCAGGATGGACACCGACATTGAAAAGCAACCACCTCCACAAAAGGAGGGTTTGTTATATGCATTGCAAATAACCCGTGATGAGAACGTGCCTCTTCCCAGGCTTTCATTGCTAATGTGTAAGTGTCAGCAGGAGAACCAGAGGCCTTCCAACAGAAAATGTCAAATTTGCATCTGTGAGATACAACGTATTAATTTGGTTTCTGCCAGAAATTGCATTTTCTTTAAGCCTTGGGAGGGTATCAAACCAAAATCCCTGACATTTCATTTTGATTTAGTGAAACAGCAGAATAATTTCCCAGATCACGTTATACTGCCATTGGAAGCAGCATAGCTAATGAACTAGATGCTTTTACTCAGTGGTAACAAGCACAGTGCTTGAAAGGCTGTTGTTCATCAGATGAAAATAATGTGTTCTACAGATCATCAGAGAACTGCAGTAACTGCTCAGTGCCATTTTGTCCCAGGTCTAGGCATGCAAAGGAAGAGCACAACATGCTCCACAATGACTTTGCATGTATGTAAGATGACAGGATGACTGCAGCTCTGAGGTTTGTTCTGCAGCTAGGCATATATCTCTCCTGATCGATACCAGTATAAAGATTTCCCACTTTAATTCGTTCCATTTCTCATATAAGTTCTTGATATAAAGGAAAAATACTAAACATTACCACCCATTTTTGATGGAATGCCTAAGAACATTTTTACAATGGCATGCCAGGAGGCAGAGATGCAGGTTGGCAGCACATAACCCATAGCAATGGAGACATTCTCCTTGTGGCCCCTCCAACTGGAAGGAATGTCTCTGAAAATTACTGGATAGCGCTCCTCCACTGTTTTTACACACGCTGCTTCTTCACTGATCCTTAAGCAGTTGAAAGTCTTTTATTTGGTTTTATTATGGGATCAAAGCCACAGCTGAGATCACAGCTTTCAATTGGGACTTGGATTTTTTTCAGTATAAATAGTGTGTAAGTGACTGTAAAGCTCACGAGAAGTACCACACTGACCACTCTGAAGTCTGCGCTCTGTAAGCAGTGTTGTTTCTCTGTATTTTCTTTAATCTTAAAACCTAAGAGCAGTTAGGTCCTTGAATCCACCATGGTGCTGCTGACTAAACCCAACCGCGCAATGTGCAGAATTAAACACAACAGTTCTTACATGCATACACAAGGAAACACATACGCATTTGTCAAAACAGAATGACTAATCCAAAAAAAAAGATCATTTTCTCAGAAGTTCTGGGAACATACAGTGATGCAGGAAAGAACAAAGAAGGAATTATTCTTGATCAGAACCAAGAAAATGAGATTATCGCTAGATGAAGCAGTGACAAGAAAACCACCACGGACCAGTGAGAGAAGTGCTGAAAGAATAAGCCACACAGTACACCAAGGAGGTAACATACCTGAGTTACTCGAAGAATTAGAGACAAGTGCTCCAATGTTTTTATTCTGCATTTATCTAATGCTCACAGTAAAAACGTATTATAGTTTATTTTTAAAGTTGTATAAATCATGTCTGTGATAATCAGGTATGTGCCTCCACTTCACAAAAATCAGAGCAGTGTGAGATGACTTCAGAAAGTGCTGTCAAGCAATCTGCCTTTATTGCCACTGAGGTGGTCACTCTCCTCAGGACTGAGTCACCTGGTGTTACAGGAAATGCAGCAGGAAGAGTAACACCAGGAAAGTGCACACTGTCACCATACCATTTTGTAGGCAAGAGCTGAAAATTGGGTGATGTGTCTACTAACATAAGTATAGAATACTTAATTTAGGGAATACTTAATCTTTGTGTTCTGTCTTTGGTCTGAGAGAGATTACAAATCCTAGGAAACAAACAAACAAAAAAAGCAGAAATTGGGTATTCTTTTTGTCTGCCCAGAGCTGTCTGTTCTGGATCATCACAGAATGGCCTGGGTTGAAAAGGACCACATTGACTGTCCAGTTCCAACCCCCTGCTATGTGCAGGGTCACCAACCAGCACACAAGGCTGCCCAGAGCCACATCCAGCCTGGCCTTGAATGCCTGCAGGGATGGGGCATCCACAGCCTCCTTGGGCAACCTGTTCAGTGCCTCACCACCCTCTGGGGGAAAAACTTCCTCCTAATATCTAACCTGAACCTCCCCTGTGATGCCCAGGATTGTCCCCTGTCCCCAGCTGTGCAGCTATCAGTGTGCTGCTCACCTTGCCTTTTCATCACACAGATGTTGGACCTTCAGCACCCACTGTGCCTTGTGGGAGTGGAGTCCTGGGAATGCTCCGTGCCCAGAGAACAGCAGGGAATCTGTCACAAACGTGACACAGTCACAAACGTGAGCACAAAAGGGAGGATGCTGTGAGCAAGACAGGAAAAATGTGTTTCCTCACAGTTCTTACCTCTGCTGGATCTTTGCAAACACTTCACCTTTCAAGGAAGATGGTTTGTGATACAGTGTTAAAGAATCCAGAGTAAGAATTCAATCATTTCTCTCCACCTTATTTAAAACACCGAGAAGTTGTTCCCTTTTTGTGCAAACATTTACTGCCTTGGTTAAACATTGTGCAACTAAACAATTAAAAAAATGATTGTTCTGTTGCAATGCTTATTTAACAGTGACATAAGCTGAATCTCTAAAAATAAAGTGTCAGAAATACCAGTGTTTCAAGGTGATTTTTACTGCTGTCAGTTACAAGGCAAACGTTAACCTCAAACAAAATAAATTACTTTGCTGATGTAGCAAGGGGTCATGACTGAGCATCCATCCAGAGCTGCAGGGGGGAATTCCATCTGAACTGTGCTTTCAAAGGCTTCATTTTAGACCCCACCTTTCAGAGATCCTGGGCACAGCCTGAACATCACTGCTGAGGCAGTACGGCCGTAAGGACTGCACCCAGGAAAGGCACACCAGCCAAATACCCCAGCTCTGCCCAGCCGTTATGGGCTCCTTCCATCATGGCCATCGGTACTACTAATTACTCAATTATGTTTCTATTCAACCTTTAAATAGCTGCCTTAACTTCTATGCATTTTTAAACAGGCCTGAACATGTGCCCAAGATCCATTTAGTTTTCAGAACTGCGATTAAGCAGTATAGTTCATTGTTCATGCTTGTGCTTGACCACATAGTGACTATCTCACTGAGCATGTAAGGGATTTGTTTGCTAGGGTCAGTCAGCAAACAGAGATTTCTCTGAAAGATATTATCATAGAAATCACAGAATCATTCACGTTGGAAAAGAGCTCTAAGAACACCAACTCCAACCCCCCCCCACTGTGTCCACTGAGCCACGACCCTCAGTGCCACATCTCCATGGTTCTGGAGCATCTCCAGGGATGGTGACCCCAGCACTCCCTGTGCCATACTGACCTGTGCCAATGCCTGACTGTTCTTTCACAGAACTTTTCCCTAATATCCAAGCTAAACCTCCCCCAGCACAACTTGAAGCCATTACTTCTTGTCCTATTAAAACCATGCACATTCCAAAATCAAAAGAAAGCAACATAAATAGATTAACAAAGTGTTTGGTACAAATTAACAATCCTCAATGCTTTACACTCCCTAGCTGTAACATACGGCCGTTCACTTTTCTTAGTTTGAGGTCATTTCATATTTATCCCCATTTTCTAGCAATAATTCCATTCGTTATGTCTTAAACTTGGCCATCCACTTTAAGCTCATTTCCTTTCTCAGTCCTACCTTGGGCAACTGAGAAATTTCATGTTCTTCTGCTTCACTGTGCTCACAAAGTTTGTTTCTATACTTAAATGTTTGACGGTATCAAACAGGACTAAAGAAGAAAAGGGACTATGAGTCCTTCTTTACTGACACAGATACCATAATCCCTTACACTTCAAGTGTTATCCCTGTACTGACCCAAACAACTTGTATTTAAGTGACAAATAGTTTTCAAGTTCTTCCTGTTTTTGTCATTTCAACAGTTCTGGTCTAAACTAATCCCATAAATCTAATGGGAAATCATGTTAGAGTCCTTGAAGCCAGTGAATATTCACTGGGACATAAATTACCTTCAACTACTTTCTCTCCCTTTGTTTGCTTTTCTTTTAGTTCCCAGTGGAATTATTACAACTACACAGCAAACCTCGCCGTGGTCCAACCAACGCATACGATACACAGGTTTTTAAAAAACTTTTCTACTCCATGCTCAATCAAAATAGAGAAGACATCACTTTGGCTTTAACACTGCAAATGGAGAGGCAAAATTGCAACACATCTATCATACATTCTGAGCATCTGCAGGAAAACACAGTCTGAGCTGAGGCACAGACACAAAATCCATTGGGAAAACTCTGCTACAGGGATGTGCAGGAATGGAAACTGTTGCTGGTGACATTGAATATATATGTTCAACTTTAAAAAAATCCATAACAAGTAAGTACTAAACATAGTCAGAAGCCTTCAAAACCAAATTTCTCTGAAAAAAAATGACATCCATATTTTAAAGTCTCAGCTTAACCATTGGCAACGCCAGCCCAGAAATGCATGAAAAGATTAACCATCCAAGGCTTTGTGTATCCAGGGGAAAACAAAACAAAACAAAACAGGAGGCAAATTACAGAGACAATAAGCTTGTGTGATTAATTATTGAGAATAAAATTCAAGCTGTAGTTATTGACAGAGGGAAATGGTATGTCCAATTCATTTAAAATCAAGTTACATAAAAAATAAAGAGCGTGTTTTTAGCTCCAGCAAGACACTGAAGTTAGAATGGGAAAAGTTGCAAAACGAAATGCATTGAATTTTGTCCAAATTCCATGTATTATATTACAGTCATCTGCTAGTGATTAGGAGCCAGTGAGGTCTGCTGTAAAATGCTTACAAAGAATACAGAAATAGTCTTAAAATATGAAACAAATGAGCAATAACTGGCCTCTAAGCATTTGATGCATGAGAAAAGATGGTAAGAAAATGAAAACCTCAGAATGCTTTTCAGATCAGCTGCCCTAAACGACCCTCACTTCAATTTCTAAAAGATCCAAATCAGCTGTGGCATAAGTGTGATGTAAACCATGGCACAATGTTAACACTGGGAAACTTGCCATAATATACAGTTTGTTAAAGGAGAGTGAGGGGGGTTATTAGCATGTTACCCCACCAGCATCCTCTTTAATCTGGACCGAGTGATCTGGGATGAGAGTGGGAAGATCAGCCTGCACCACTTTCTAGATAACCAGAAAATGTCACTTCAAGCTGGATCACTTGCTTCTGTTCTTTCTGTTCAGACATTGCACGCTGCAGAGCTTTGTTTTTACCTTCACCAAAAAGTCTGAAACAAAAAAACAGAGCAGAGCTTGAGGCCTGGCTCTTACAGTCTTAAAAAGCCCCATAAGATCAAGACTTAAAGTAAACGCTATTGCTAACTTTTGTAGAAGCAGTAAATGCCAGTGTTTGTCACGTTTAAGAATGTGTCCCCAACCCCAAAACCATTTGAGCTTTTATTTTTCCAAGCAAGATGTTTATAAATTGGAGTCACGTCAGATCATCAGCAAATTACAGCAACATAATCTGTACAGCAAGTTAGGAAATTGCCATGGAAATTACCTTCTGTCTCTGCCATACTGAACTTCAGGTCCCCGTTATTCACATTGCCTTTGTTGTGCTCTGGAGAAAGGAAACGGCCGTGTCACTGACAGCGACCCTGAGAGAGAAAGCAGGAAAAGGAGGAGAAGGTTCGAGGGCAAAGAAGCACAAAGGGAGTGAAGGACAGGGTCAGAGCCTCACAGCTCAGCACTGAGACGTCAGGGGTTTGCAGGCTTTTCCAGCTTAACAGCCAGAATCTATAAAAGGTATTTTAAGCCCTTACCTCTTCTTTAAGACCCTGACCTACCACAAAACCTAAGTCACCAAGACAAAAAGTGCCTACGCGCTCTAATTAGAGGTTGTGTCACCACAGGTACACGAAGTCACTGTGCACTGTGAAACCAGGAGAGGTGGCAAGGAAACTTTAACCTCTCCACGTGGAACGTAACTCCGGGGCAGGTGAGAAGTTCTGCTCCCATGCGCCGTGCAGGGAAAGTCATCTGCTTTGTAAGGCATCGAACCTTTCGCTCAAAGGCAAACCTAAATGCCATCATCCCTGGACCTCAAACCTCTCAGCACCCCCAACGGCCGCCTTCTAAGGGCAGGTGGGAGGGCTGAGGGAAGGGCAGGACCCGAGCGAGGAGTTCCCCTCAGCGCTTCCCGGGCGGGGAAGGGAGGGCCGTGCCCCCACTATTAGTACCGTCCCGCCCGGATCCCGCCTCACAGCACTCCGCCAGCAGCATGCCGGGGCTCCGCGCCGCGCTGCCCGCCGCCCTCCTCCTCCTCAGCTCCTTCCCGCCCGCCGCGGCGGAGCAGTACCCGTGGCCGCAGGCTCCGGGCGTGATGCATCCGCTGAACCCCAACAGCCGCGAGGCCGCCTGGGCGGCGCGGACAGTGCTGCACTACACGAACTACCGCACGGCGTCCCCCAGCCTGCTGTGGGTGCTGCATCACGTGGAGAAGGCCACCGTCAAGGTAGGAGGGGCGGTGGGGCGGGCGGGGGGCTGCCCTCAGGGCTGAGGAGCGCCGAGCGAAGCGCTTCCCGCCTTCCCCACAGGAACTGAGGGCACACACACAGCAGCTCCGCACCGCTCTGAAGCGCTGTTTCGGTCCTCACGCCTCAGCCTTTCACAGGGATCCCAGTGGCTTCAGATTGGGATCTCTATGAAGGATTGGCGCCGATTTGCACGCATTTCACAGATCGGAAAAATAATTTCTAATCAAATTCGACAAAGCTACTGCATCATGTTTGGATTTTGTGCACGACCTCGTGTCACACGGTGAGCAGTGCCTGGAGTGACCCAGCTGGGGACGCAGCATGGTGCACACCTGTACTGCTCACACACCATGCCAAGCGCTCTGGTACAGATACAGCTGAGGTTGGATGTGCTACGGTGGCATTTCATTCTTCCTCTGGAACTCTGGCAGAAATCAGTGACAAAAATTAACATTTGATATTTCTCCTGAAGCGTGCAGGTGCCCCTTTTACACTTACTGGGCAGTGTGCACTTGTAGTACGTTGGAATATAGAGATTGTTAAGCCTGGCCAAGAAGGCTGGTGGCACCCTGGCTTGTATCAGCAGCAGTGCAGCCAGCAGGAGCTGGGGAGGGGATAGCCCATCCCTCCATGTCCTTCTCCCAAACAACGGTCAGACTGGCACCACTGCCCAGGGAGCATTGGGGTCACCATCCCTGGGGGGTGTTCAGATCCATAAGATGTGCCATTGAGGGCTGTGTTCAGTGGGTATGGTGGGTTGGATCTGGGGATCTCAGATTCTGGGTCTTTTCCAGCCTTAAGGATTGTATGGCACAACCCCTGGAGCAGCATGTGTGATGGAAGCAGTGCAGTTCTAACCCTACGGCTTTGGAGAGTGGTTGTTGCAGATCTTTCCAACCTGAGTGTAACTGAGTATCTGCAAGGTGGAGTGAAGAAAAGGGATTTTCTCCACCCAGCATTGCCCACTTGCCTTTTAAAACAGGAAAGAAGAAATTGGCTCATGGAGAAATGAAATGCCTCATTATTTCCTCATGGTACTTGATGCTGTGCAGCACTCTGTAACCACTTTCTGCAGGTTATTTCCCCTTTTTCTTTGCATGCTCTGTAAAAACAAGAGGAGAAGCATAGCAGACATGGTCACTTCCTCCTTTCCTGTCCTTCTCTGTAAAAAATGAAAAGAATTTCCTGGAAGGAATGCACTATCTAATGTGAATATAAGAGTTATGGGTTTTTTGTTTGTTCTTAAGAAGGTGGTTTTCCTATTTATTAGTCTATTATTGGATCAAGCAAAAATAGAATAGCTTTATCATGGAATTTAATCATGAGCATTGTATTTAAAAACAGATATTATCAGCCCACTAACATTTAGAAACAGAAATGGAAAAGGTCTCCAGTACAGTAACTGTTAGATGAGGAGTATTTTTCAAGCTCAGGTAAGATGAGCCTTGAAGTGACTCCCTCTTCCAGTAACCAGTAGTCGGCACATACCAAACACTGGCTGCAGTCCTCTGTTTTCTCCTCAATTTTAGTTTAGTTTTGTTTTTTAATTTTAATAAGTAAGTATCTTCCAGGAAACAGCAGCATGCATCTCATGGGATTGTTGACAGTCGCACTTTAAAACATATATTTGAGAAGTGAAGCATTAGTGTGTGCCAGCTGAAGAGCCTGGAATTCCAAAGAGAAACCGTCAGTGCATAGACTGACTCCCCAGAGCAGTCTCCCATACCCCTGAGCAGCTAGGCAGTGGATGAGCAAGGAAGCACAAAGGTAAAGCTAGTTAATCTCTTGACTGAACTGCAACAGTTTCTAAAACTGGGGTACCAGGTACTATTTTATGGCTGGAGATCTCTCTACAAAAGCTCATCTTGACACAGAACTGTCATCTCAGGACTACGGTACTGATATTAAAATAAGGCAATTAAAAGTTATCTATGAATTTCCAACAGTCAGGCACCCAAGTCAGAGTGGGAAGGTAAGATCAGTTGCAGGGTAGCTTTATTATCTAGGGCACAGAAAGCAACCAACTTTGCTGGCTTTTCCCTCCCCAGCAGCAGGGGTAAAGCCACCTGAGCTGGCTGGCAGGGATGGTGGCAGGGCTTTGAGGTGTGGATCCCCAGGCAAGCCCCCCTGACACATCTCACACTCCTCCCTCGGTGATCCGGTTGTCCCTCTGCCCCAGTGAATGAGATCCACAGAAAGAACTGGCAGGGAAAAGCATAGAGGAGATGGGAACTTGCAGCAAAGGGCGAAGGAGGGATCATCCCTTTCAGCAGAGAGTTAGGGCAGTGTCAGCAAGTTGTGAAACTACCTCTTTTGGGACCTGGAATGAAAGTGCTCTTAAAAAGCTATTCTGGCCTTTACAGCTCTAAAAATTTGTCATTAAACTTGCATTAATTTTGACGCTGGTATTAAAACAATCCTGCAACCCAGATATTCAGTGGGGGGGGAAATATATTACTTATTTACTTTTCTTTTTGGATGCTATCTTTGACTACTTTCATGAAGTCAGCCATCATTGTTTGATGTCAAATATGCCTCAGCTCTTATTTAATTCACAGTGTGTGATGGTTTACAGGAATGCATTGTGGGGTAATAGTGAAAGTAACAGTGGAAATGAAAGCAGTTTCTTTCTTAGGTCAAAGACCCTGATATTGTAACCAGCAGCGTGCTGGGCCACTCGAGGAAGAGGTTCAGCAGGAAACCCCACCATTACCTTCAGTTACATCAGATAGCCAAGTTTCTCCTGCTCCAGCAGTGCTGTAGTCCACCCAACTGTTCCAGTGTCTCATCTGTAGTACTGATGACAAGACAAGGAATAAGCCTAGGTTGCTGTGCTTCAAATACCAATACTTCATCAAATGAAGAATACTAGAAATAGTAGCTCTAATAATAACATCTCTTTACAATAATTAGAAACTTAGGCTTACCTGCAGCGATTGTGAACAATTAGAACCTCCTTTCAGTGCCCCAAATTACTGATTCTTTCATAAACCTGCACTTCAGAAAGCTAGTTTTTACCAGTTTGCTACAGTAGGAGTAGAATGTAATGTAGTAACACGTAATAGTCTTAAGTCAAAATGACAGGTTAAGTAGAAAAGAAGGACAACACTTTGACTAGTGCACAAAATGGGGGCAGGAGAGAATGGCAGAGAAAAGATTCCCTTCTTGGTATGATGTGGGCCCAACTTCAGACTTGGCTCTTTTTAAAGATTTCATGAAGGTAAAAATGAAAAGTGACTAAACCAATATGTCATCAGCAGTGCCCAACTGCATACGTACCAAAGGCAGGAGCTGGGCTCATGGCCTTGCCCCGTCAATGAAACTTTGCTAACATGACGCTGTTGATGGCTTTATGAAGGTATGGTGGGAACACAAAAGAACACATTTAGGTAAATAAGATACACATGTGCTTTGGATTCTAACCTTCAACACTGTGCAAACATTCAGAATGCCCCTCCTGTTTACCTGAAATGTACTGCTCAGAAAACAGATTACTAAACAGTGCTGCTGCTGAACTACAGTAATTTGACTTCTGTAGACACTTTATAGCTTGCATTCTCCAGTAAAATGTATTTCCTACACACTGCATCACACGCCTCGCCGAGGAAAACCTTGTTAACAACACGGTCCTACACCAGTAGTGAATAAAAGCTAGATGTTTTCAAGAAGAGGGAATGCTTCTTGCCAAAACAATTACTCTATGCAAAACAAACCAGCTTTCAGATACAGAAATAATGCAGCTTACGTATCAGAAAGCTTATCTAGTAAATCATACAAAAATACATACATTCATCACTGTTGACTGATTTCATCAAAGAAAGGCTTAGAAATATACCAATCAGCTGAACAACACAAAGTGGTGTTTTACAAGCAAATAGTTTAATAACGTTTTCCTCGCTGTTTGTCACTCAAACTGCCCACTGGTCAGAAAATAACAGGTAGAATAATGAAGTAAAGAGTATTTGATATAAAGGCAGCCTCACCTTACCTCCACGGTGCTAGTGGAACCAAGCCGTAAGGCTTCACTGTGGGCTGAATCCTTCCTCTCTTTCAGATCACTCTAGGAGATATTAAGTATTACCTGCAATTCACTATTAGAGACTACATACATGAGGTAAGTTTACCATCCAACACGTCTTCTTAGAGTGTCTGTTAAATAAATTCTAACATCTTCAAAACAGTATATTTAAGTGCTTTTGCAAATCAGCCTTTCACAGTGTAGGGACTTACTTTCATGCTTTTACCCGTCCAGCATGGGGCACAGTTTGCTCTTATTAACACCTGAGTATCTCGTCTATCAGCTCTTTTCCTCTGCATGGCTCCAACTGCAGTTTCCTGCCTTGCTTGCTGTCTTACTGAGTCACATCAGGCAACAAAGCTTCTGAGTCAGACTTTGCAGTGGTCCAAACTCAGTGATACACTGTGGTCCTCATCTAGCTGTAGCTCCTGCTGTGCCCACACACCAAAATGAGAGCAGATATTGACAGCTGATTTTTTTTTTTTTAAATACAACCACCTCTCCATTCATTGTCACAACTGTCACTAGCAATTTTACCACAACCATCTGTTCTTCTATTACATACTCCTTATAATATTCAAATTACTTTCAGAATTTAATATAAAGCATTAGATTATTTTTCTTTCAAGGGAGAAATATCATATAATGAAAGTCCCATTATCAATATTACTTCTTGAGAACTTGCAGACACATTTTTAAGATGACTTGGTACATTTCCGTTACATCTTGATTTAAAAGTTTTGTTAAATCACTTTCATCTTGTGGTTCAAACCTCCTTAACTTTCTGGAGGAAAAAAACAGTATTATGTACATCCTTTAAAGGTTTTCTCTGATCTTTGTACAGCTTCAGACAAAGCATCTCATGTACTTTCTCCAAACGTATGCTTCACTTATCACCACAAAGAGCTTTTTAGAATGTGTTGCTGGTAAATAAAGTGTTGACTAAAGGTAACAGTCTGTAATTCTACCTTTACAGAAACATGTCGGGAGCTGCTCTGCTACAGTCTTGTACCTGAAGAACTCTCCGCCTCAAGTCCGTGCAAAGTGTGTGCATGCTCGAGATAAGAAACAAATCCAAGAAGCGGACTACAGACTTTACAAATATCTTCAGAGTCAAAAGAAACCAATAACTGCAAATAGTATTCCAGGTACACTCCTCCAAATAATCAACTGCACTTCATTTTATATCAGTTTGCACACTTAAGAACAGAAGCAAATGAACATGCAATTCAAAAAGTATAAATGCAAAATAGCACCCTAAAACTATAGGGCTAAGTAGTAGAACAATTCACCTCACCAGAAACTCTTGGGGAGAAAAAAAACAACCAAACATGTTTAGCAGCACAGTGGTAGTCAACACAATGTTGTGAATATGTTCTGGATTTAAAAACAAGTAAATGCAAAATATTCTGAAGTAATACCAATTGCCTGAAGCCACAAACCTTCCACAGCTGTGGATAGGAATTCACAAGGGATGGGAGCAACAGAACATTTCCATCCTGGAAACGGTGCACCTGGGCACCTCTTTTCTTCCTGGTTAAGTAATGATCTCCACTATTGTGGATACTGGGTTTCTCACCTCATTGAGGGGAACCTGGGAGTAACATCTCTTGGTTCATTCTCCTCCCTGTTCACAACTGTAACGTGCCTGAGGAAAGAGCTAGCTCCCAGGCATAGTGCTTTGCCAGGCAGAAATGCTCTGTGGTTTATCATGTTTCTGATGAAGAGCCAGAATTAATCATTTTTATATGACTCTCTTTCAGACAACCATGGAAATATTGACCGTGACCATCTTTCATTGTTGGCCTTGGCCAAAGTTGGCAGCAGTGACATCATGTGGAAGAAGTCAACAGAGCACGTGGGTTACTTCTTGGCACAAGTCAAGGTGGTGAAGCAGCAGGTAAGTAAAGTGGAAATTACATGTATGCCTTACAGAAGTTCACAGCCTACAGAGTGGCAAAGAATAAAACAGCTGCCAGTATCTCATACTCTCTGTAATGGCGGTGGTTCTTCCAGAAGTGGATCTGTTGGCTTCTGCAGGTTTAATCAGAAGATTTGAACATATGATCCCACAGTTCATCAGCCCCATACTGTGTCACTTTTTGCGCTCTTTGTCCCCCCTAGCCAAACTTCAGGTTAGCATCAGTACAATATGCATTCTGGTGAACCTACCTTACACCTACAGCCTACAGAACAGGAGTTCCCAAACTTTCTCTTACTCATCTGTGCATTCATTTTTCACTCCTAAGTTACATAGAATAGCATTTCTCTGAAGGAGAGTTTAATAGACAAGATTACCACATTTATTTGAGGGTTAACTGAATGAATTATTACCTGTGTAAGCCTAGTTTCATGCCAGGCTACAGACACACCACTGTAGTTAATGTCTTTGAAGTTTTATGCAGTAAGTGCTCCTAATTTCTCCTCTGTTCACACGCAAAAACCTGTATTCCTCCAGCCAGGTATCACAGCCATCTTAAGTCCTATTCATCTCACTTTCTATGCAAGCTAAATACAGTCAAGTAAATCAGGGAAGATTCTAAACGTCAGCAGTATAACCTGTGTTCTTATTTGTCTTCCTTTGATGCATGACAGATAAGGACGGACGATGCTGTTGAGTTTAATTTCATTGTCTTGCTCCACAAAATGCCAACACAGGTAAGAAAGCATATTCATACAATACCTACCTTCATCAGTAGAGAAATGGTATAAAGATCATAAAAGACAATTACTGTGAAATCTGTTCTCCAGGAAATGGTCGCCTGTAACATGAACGTCGTGTGGACATTGAATGACCCTATCAGAGTGAAATACACGTGCGCTCCAGATAACCATGAGCTCGAAGATGGATCAGGACAGGACTCTGGCTCGGCTGCTGGAACGTCTCATGAAACAAAAGGGAATTTTTAGAAGCAGTTGTCAGCTTTATGCACACATTAAATGGGAAACCTTTGTGTAACAGGCCTGAAGTTGTGATTATTTTTCTATCCAAGTCTCATTACAGTAAATTTGAATGTTTTCACTAGCCTATTTGTTCCAGAATGAACCTCTACAGTTTCTCTAAATTAATGTTCTAGGGACCTACTGAAAAACTTTGCTAGTATACATACATAGGTGAGCATACACAGGTGATTATGTCATTCACTTTCTGTTACTTACAGTAACTAAGTTTCTGAACAAAATTAATATATCAGATAAAAATCTTGATAAGTATTAATCTGTCACTAAGAGATATTTGCTTTTTTTTTTTTTGAGATTGCTACCTGCTGATTTTTAAATAACCTCCAATAAAATAAATACCATTGTACATAGTGGAAGTTGGATTTTCTTTCACGATGCTGCTGTTTGACCCCAACTTTCTATCTTCTCCCAGTACTTGACCTTTACAAAGCTGTGGATGAGCGTAGGCATCAAAAGCTCTCCCCACAAAGCCCCGCAGAAGCCAGCAACCACCACCTGCACTGTCCTAGTCTTGCTGATGTGCTATCAGAGGTCTGGATTCAGGTATTTAACGTGCACATTTATCTGGGGGCTATTTAGGCTGGGTAATCTGATATCCTCCCAGATTTAGACATTTTACACAAGTTTATCAGAGTCTGATATAATTATACCGACTGCAGGTTTTTATATCAGCACATAACAGACATTACAATAAATTCAGTGAAGCAGTATCTTACATACGTTTCGTGTTTTCTTTTGTGCTGGCAAAACATTTCTCATCATCAAAAGCACAAAGTCAGAGCTTTTAATGGTGACATTTCTTCAGTTAAAAAATAAAAAAGGAGATGAAAATATTTTTTAGAATTAAAACAAGCACAGACTGTGCACTCTGAGGCCCTATTTTAGTAATGCACTTAACTACAAGTTTGGTTTCCTTACTCCATTTTTGCCACAGCTCTCCATATGCAGAAGTACTTCCAGATCAGTGTCGTGCAATGTAAACTTAGGGCAGTTAAGCAACTGCAGAATTGTAACTTCTGGACAAGTAGTAACCCTGCTGGAATTCAAAGGCAAAATTTCCGCCAACTTCTTTAGGGCCAAGACTTCATTCCATCAATCAGAACCCAAAATGGTAGGCTTTTACTCAAGCAAAATTACTGGTTAAACCAATGCAGTCATGATGTGAGCTGAGGCTCAGACTGGTTCACAGTGAATTCTTCATGTTAAGAAAAACCAACATAGCGTACCTCTGTGTTGTAAGAGGCTGGATACAGACAAGAGAAGACAAATTTTTCTCTTTCATTTCTGCTGCTAGGAAGAGCTCAACAAAGTCAAAATCACACACACACACACACACACACAAACAAAATCTAGGGCACTCCAAAACAAAGCTCTTGCTCATACTTCTTTCCTTCCTTGCATCCACTGTGCCCACCTATCCACTGTTCCCCCGACCTGTAGATCTTTCTCTCTTGCATTTAAGTCCAGTAGAGCCCACTGTGCCTCAGTCGTCCCTACAGCGTGTCACTCGTGGTCTGATCATCTGTGTTATGTTTATGGAGAATCAGCACACATCTGGCAGAACCTATTAGCCAAGAATTCACATCACGGCTGGCCTCTAATAAGCATAACGTAAATATAACTAAAAATGATAACTACCCCATCTCTCTTTACGTTGCATTCACACCACATACGTAAGACAGCCTTGAATTTTGATGGATGAGCTATGGCATTCCCTTATTTTTAAAACTCTCCAAATGTCAGAGTACCCACAGGGCTTTTTCTTGAAACCACTTCCAGCTGAACATTTTCACAAGAACAAAAGCTACGGATGTGAGGGAATCACCAAAGATGTGGCCCAAAGCAACAACATACTTCTATACAAGGCTGTATCTGCATCTCCTTACCATTTACATGCCCCTGACAAATCTCTGACACTGAACTCATTCCAGGCTTAAAATAAGTCATTTCCACTGCATTTCTGTGAATGCTGAAGAAAAGAAGCCCAGCCACTGCAGTGCTATCTGCATCTGGTAAACATCAACCACGATCCTGCGCCAGGAACGTAGCTGGTTTTGAGCTGGAACTTCCTCTTCTGTTTACTGGAAATCTGCAAAAATGCTGCTAAACTGAATAGGTCAGGAAAAGGGAGCGTGCAACCAAAACCCAGAGTAGATCTGGTAATAATCAAATTAAAATTGACGATTATAGCTTCTCTTTCTCACCTAATTGTCAGATCCTTGTTTGAGCTCTCCTGTACAAGTAAGAAAGATCTATTCATCTGCCTCCCAAGCTGAGCAGCAGCAGCATGCTCTCCTGACTCCAGGCTTCTAAAAGATAAAGGAATCCCTTCATTTTCTGAATAAATGTCAAGAGAGTAAGAACATACAATAAAGTCCTACTGCTCCCAGTTTTGAAGAGCCTTAACTTCTATGGCCATACCTGTCAACTCTTTTCAAACGCCTTGAACCACGAGCGATAAGCAGATTGCTGATAAGCTAAATGCGCTGATGGATGACCTTGTCCATTTCATTACGGCTTTGGAGACTCATACCATTATTTCTGATGAACGAGGAGGAAACATTCATTCTGTAGATTGTATGCTGTCAGTGAGCTGCAGGAACAAAAGGATCTGTGCTTGGAGCACTGGCATGAAAAACACTCAGCAGCACATGACGATTCATTCCCCATGCCTACCCAGAGCTTGTATTCAATCTCCTAAATTAAAGCCTTCAAACTTTCAGAGGAACAGTAATTAGCCTACTTACAAAGTAATTATTTATCAAGTAAAAAAATAAAATTATTTTAATACAAAAGAATTAAGACAAATTTCAAGACAAATTCTTATCAATGTGATAGCATTTCTGTATTTTGTCAATGAGCAGCATTTACATCTGAACAATTCAGCTGTCATCTCTGAGTGACTGCTGAGAACACCACGGAGGAAGGATATTAGGATGGAATCGTAAGTCTGAGTCCCACTGCAGCCTGCACACCTTCCAGCCATGCTCAACTGCTTGTATGTTTGAGCAACCAAGCTCTTCCAGAAGATTGTGAAAACTGTTCCACGTACTCAAGAGGAAGAGTCAGCTTTTAGCTTTGCCCTTCTTTGCAGGAAGCCGTCCTGTTGCTTCGAGGTATTTGTTAATTATTTCTTCTTGAGTACTGGGCAAACATGGATGATACTTACTGTATTCCATTGTATATTCACCTTTTCCCTGAAGAGTGGGAGAAAGAATAGTCAGAGTTAGGGTGCTAAGCAAGGAACCTTCCTTAGCCGTAGACCATGCCCCATCTGTGACCTCAAGTGCACAAATAACTTACAGTGAAGCATACAAACACTGTACCGAGGCATGTAGAGAGACACAAAGATAAACTGTATCTGAACGTTGTTTGATACAAGATTGTAAGATTGCCTGCAGTCATAAAACTCCATTTGAATGCTCAGAGAATACAGGTATTTGTGTATCACTATAGGTAGAGTAGAAAATTTTAATTAACACACAGAGAAAACAATCTCAACCAATTCAAATGTGTTCAATGAGCACTTAACTCTGAGGGTATAAGTTGTTAAAAAAGGAACTTATTAACATCAGCACTGCTGTCAAAAGTCTCACCTACCTGCAGAAATCAGTAACTGAAGGAGCATGTCTTTACTTTTCCAGACTCTGAATGTGACAGCTCTACTGATTCTCTATCACTCTGTGTTATCTGTAACTTTGAATCTCTTTCCTCTCCAAAGTATGCAAGAATTTTTTGCCCACGAGGCTGGCAACAGCTACATTAATTAAACACCAGCTAAAGTAACAATAATTACGGTTATTTTCCTATCATCACTAATTGTATTCTGATTTTTATCACTTTTCCTGATGCGTATACTGTGCTAACAATGATGCAAACTAGCACATTTGATTAACATAAGTATCTTTAGCAAAAAGCACTGAGGATACTTACCTCTGTGCAAGACCGCAGCTCAGTAGCATATCCAAACATGTCATTCAGTGGCACCTAAAATCAAAGCACATCATTCTTATAAGATATTTTTCCATCTATTATTGGTTATCACTCAATCAATCTCATTCATGATTTAAAGAGTCAAGAGAAGGATCCCCCTGTAACTCTGTGCATCAGTATTGCTGCACAGATTTCACTCTAAGGCAGCACAGCCAGTCTCCACAAAACCGTGTTCCTTCCTCTGCCACCATATGGTCCTACATTAATAAGTTGGCTTCTCCAAAGCAGAACAAATTTATAACAGGTTTACTAATATTGCACAACGCACTTCCACAGATGGAAAATTCATGCCTGTCCACTGAATAACCTGACTAACATTTAAAACTGCAGCCAACCAAACAGTAGCAGAGTCAAAAGGCAACACAGAAGAGAGGTACCAGGGAACAGCACACACCTCCGCATAGAGAGTGAAGTAACCTTCAGTGCCATCTTGCCCCGTGATGACTCCGTGACGGCGATTGATTCCAGCTATCACTGCTCCTTGGAACTCAGTGGGTGCCATCACCTCCACGGCCATAATGGGCTCAAGCAGACGCACAGCAGCATTTTCCATAGCTGGAGGAAAATTAATTATATATACTCTTGCGTAAGTCTACCTAAACCACGGACATTAAATGATTCTTAACTTGGCCTTGCAAGCAGCCTCCCAAAGCTGCCTCGGTGATGAGGCCAGGAGTGACAACTTACGCAACATGTTTCCCATGACAACAAAAGCGAGCAGAAACATGAAGCTGTGTTTTGCAAGACTGCATAAATTAACCTCCCGTTACATTCACGTGCGGCTACAAAAACAAAGGAACAAGCCTGGTTTCATTCAAGATACCCCTTTTGCATAGCAAAGAACTGTTTTACAGTTAATGCTGAATGTTTCTTAAACGAATGGGTAAAACACTACTGACTATTTGGAATTCTAGCCCCCCCACCCTTTATTCCAGAGATGGCAGTGCTGGCAGGCAAATAATTTGGCAAAATGGTTGTCCTGTTTTGTTGTTACCTATAGAAAGCCAAAGCTGTTGGTGCCTCTTTACTCTGATCTAGGAAAAAGGATTTCCTTCTGACAACCCTAAAATGAGCCTGCCTTCTAGCATACATTATTTGCTACGGAAGCAGCCAAAATTCAAACGTATGTATAGATACACCAGGTAACCTAAAGAAATGAGGTCATTACGTTTTGCTCTACCAACGAAGAAGCCGAAAGGACCACACATTCAGATTACTCAGCTTTATACCTTGCTTTAGTGCTCCTTCTCCTGCTCTGATGAAGGCGAATTCGTTCGAGTCCACCATGTGATGTGCACCGTCTTCTAAGACGAACCGCACTCCCGATATCCTGTGCCCCGACACCGGACCTTTTTCACATGCATCTCGGAATCCCTGTCAAACAACATCTCAAAATCAGCACATTGCAGATCGAAACTAAGGTTTAAAAAAAACAACCCAAGCACCCAAAATCCACCCAGAACTACCAAAAGAACCCGTTCACCATTTCTAGCAGCAGCCCCATAACAAGCCGATGGACTTTCCTGCTTGTTAAGAAGACGGAAAAAACATAACGGAGTGGGGAAAACTTTCTACTGTCATTCTTTGGCACCTTAATTTAGCACCACCTTAAAAGAGAAATCATGCAACAAACTAGAAGGCAAGGAAAAGGAACGTGCTCAGGATTTTCTTTGTTAAGGGACTGTATAATCAAAAATGGAATGAATGCTTTAACTATTAGATTGTCGAGTAAAGCTCTCCTCAGAACACTTCTCAGACCGTGTGTTTCTTCCAAGTGTTGTATCATGGAATAACGAAGGCATTCTTTCAGTGTGATTAAGAATGCAAAGATCATGCTAAGGTGGATATACAGACATATTACTTAAGCACTGTACATGAGAAATCATACAGTTACACGGTGGAAGCAAACATAAGTGGTAAAACAGACGGACTGTTCGGTAACTCATGCATCACATGGAATTGCAGTTTCCTATGGATCTGGTCGTAGAGAAATCACCAAAAAAAATGTAATTCAGAATCAGGGATGAGAATTACATTGCTGGAATTAAAAGCAGAAATGGAAATCAAAAAGCAGGCTCGTCAGAAGGAGGTTTGTTTCAGTGTCCGAAAGGAAAGCCTGCCTTTTTTCCCCAGGCACTGCTATGGAAACAGCACAAGCCACCAAAGAAAACAAACGGCAGGTTCTAAATTAAGTGGAAAAGCTAGGAATGTAAGATATTAAGCAAAAGCATGGAAATTTGATTCAGCTTCTTCTGAAGTAATGGGAAAAGTCTCTTTGCCTGGGGCAAGACAGAAGTAAATGGTAACAGAATAGCAAGAAAAACCAACAAGAATTGGTATTTCTTGTATCACACAAATTGCCTTGTACCTTTTCAACGGCGGGCACAAATTGCTTTGGAATGTTTGTACCAATGGTTCTGTCTTCAAATTCTATTTTTGTGTAGTCCTCAGGATCCAGGGGCTCCAGCACTCCTATCACTTTGCCATACTGCCCTGCTCCACCAGTCTGCTTCTTGTGCGTGTATTCAAAACTAAGAACAAACAAAAAACCCCCCACGACGTTATTCATTACACCAACTGTGCTCAATCCACGGCTTTAAAAGGAAAAAGCTCCCATTCTGCATTTTATTTCACTTGGCTTAATGTTGTACAAATGACTGAAACAACAGCTGAGAGCATTCAGATGCTCAAGGAGCAACACGACTGCCTGTGCTGCCAGCTGGAGCCTGAAGACAGCAACGATTTGGTCTCCCAGGAAACCATCACTCCTATATATGGTATGCAACACTAGAATCATAGATTGGTTTGAGTTGGAAGGGACCCCTAACGGCCAGCAGCCTCACTCTGTGCAACGCACAGGGACACCCACAGCAATCCTTACGCCCTGACTGCCTTCAGGCTCGCTCACTTGTGCAAGATCTGACGTTATTTCCACACATGCCAACAGCTCCCTCCCACAAAGCACTCCGGTACAGCTCATTCCGTCAGACCTGGAGAAAGAGGAGGACGAGGAGGAGGGCCACAGCTCCGCTCCTCCCCAACCCAACCCCAGCGGGCGGGAGCTGCCGGCCTGCTTCCTGCTGCCAGCACCCGGCCCACCGCCCTCCTCGGCCACGGCCTTCCCCGCGCCATGGCGGAGCTGCCACCAACCCACGGCCCTGCCAGCCGAGCAGCAGCCCTGGCCACAGCCTACATCAGCCACCGCCACGGGAGCCCTGGGCACAGCTGGGTGCTGCGGAACGTGCGCCGTGCCCGCAGGGAGGTAAGGGCTGCCTGCAGGTAAGGGGAAAGGCTGCTGAGGAGCACAGGGGCCCTGTGCTGCAGAACTACTCCCGCTCTGCCCATGAGCCTGCTGGTAGATGGCTTCCAGCAAAGATAACCTGATATGGCATTCAGAAGTCCCTTCCAACTCTAAGGATCCTATGATCCTGGGAGCCCATAGATGGCAATGAAGTAGCATGCCAGACCAGAGAGTGACAAGGAGGTACTAACTGGGCGTTACAGCAGGTGCACAGCGAATGAGCCATCTTCCAGCAGGAGAACAAAGAGAAGCTGAGCTGTGCGTGACGCAGAGTGACGCTGCTGGAGTCCCTCTTATAGTAATGAGGATCTTCTCCAGGATGCCAAGTAATTCAGCATTTTACACAATAAATATTCTTATTGTTCTCCCTGCTTAGGATATTGATGAGATGGGGCACAAATACCACCTGGAATTCGTGTTAGAAGACATATTTGAGAAAGTGAGTTCAGATTTATTTCATTAACACGTTCTATGGGCAGAAGTTGACACTACTGATGTGTGACATGACAAGGAGATTTCAACATCATTCGATTTCAGGTTGAAGTTATGTGAATCTATGACTCCAACTGAAGAACACAAATAACACTGTGCCCCACACACTGCGTTTTAGATCTCTGTGAAAGGAAAAATGCCTTTAAAGTATATTCACAGAGGTGCTATGGATGTAGCCTTGTTTTACATAATCACAAATCTCTACGGGCCATACTGAGGGAAAAATATACATTGTAGAGGTTTAAATTACCATTATTACACATGTATTTAACCAAGTATTAATGCATTTAATTAACTCTGTAACAGGACAGTACTGTTAACTGCACTGCTGAGGTTCTTTATCATCTGGGCAACAAAAAGAGTGCTCCAGATGTGCAATTTACAATTGAAGGAGAACTTAAGAACACAGACGAAGCAGATAACGCATTCTACAATCGAATCCAGAGCCTGAAAAAAGAGCTCGAGGCAGAGAACATACCAGGTACAAAGAAGGGACCTGGGCAGGAAAGAAGTGAGAGAACGCGTTCTGCGGCCAGATGCAAAACTGAACTGAATTGGTGGAGGTCCATAATCCTATGGGAGCCCACAGTATACGAGGCAGGACAGAGGGAGAACAGGCTGCCGGCCCTGCTCTGAGTACATGCCTCTTCATTTTCTCTTATGCTAAGTGGTATGTCAGTCACAACACGGCCAAAATCATTCATCAGCTCTGAAATCCAGAACTGATACACAATTTGCCCTCCATCACTTCTTTAACTCTGTCATGGTTGTGCTGCCTGTGACTGCTCCTAGTGTTGTACATTAGGTACCCCAACAAAGACTTCATAGAACACGTGTTAAGGGGGAGAAGAGGGAGGGAAAACAGACACAGGAGTGATATAGCAGCTATTACAAGATGATGATAGAAGGTTTGTGACGCAGCAAGAAACATCAACCAGATCCCCTAAGTTTTAGCACCAGAGCCAACATACTACACTGTAAGATCCTATCCGTGCCTGTGACTCAGTGAATCTCACTTAACGTGTACTTGTTCTGTTTCTCAGACAGCCATGGCAACGTGTCCCCAGAAATGCAGCCCATCAGAGCGCTCGCCTGGGCTGCCGCTGGCTATGTGATATGGCAGAACTCAACTGAGAATACTAAGTACCAACTTGCCCAGATTAAACATGTGAAGCAAGTGGTGAGTTACCATCAACGCACTACAAAGAGGATAACATTTAGGAGCTAAACAATTGTGGACGTACCAACCTACAGCTGAGGCAAAGTTCTTAAGCAAGAAATCTCAGCTGTGTCTGAATTTCACAGTCTGGTTCATTTTAAAGCCAGTGCTTAAGGTCTTCGTTCCCCCTTTCTTCTAGCAAGTCATGAATGCTTTCACTGATGGCCAGGGTGTTTATTCAGATCATTTCTTCTCCTCATAAATTTTGCTTATAGAAACTGTCTCTTTGCAAGAGCAGTATTCTATGCTTAGTTAGAAAAATTGACTTTTCCACTTAGGGGTCATCCCTTTGATTACAGTTTTATATTGCTTTCCTGCCTTTCATTTATAATGTAGGCTGAGCTGACAGTATTCTTGCACCTGCATAACACATATTGGAATATTCTCCTTCATCTCTTGATTTACATCATGATCTGGCAATCAGTCACCATAACACTGCTTGACATCTCTGCAATACTCAAGTCTAGACAAATAGCAATGGCTGCCATCTCAGCTTCAATAAAATACAATCTACATTGCTTTTTGTCTGCAGTATTGCAGTTTCCATCCATTTGGCAGATCACCTCAAAATGCTAATCAAGAAAGAAAATTATGATTTAATTCCAATCTTAACATTAACTTTTTTCACTTCGTTCTTCCCAAACTTACTCTTAGTAATGCTGGTTTTTATTATGGGAGAAAGAAATAT
>PPHD01006966.1:0-23754 GCA_002909625.1 Bambusicola thoracicus
GGAGAGTGGCTCAGCAACCACCTCAGCCAGCTCCTTCAGAACCCTGGGATGCACACCATCTGGCCCCAAAGACTTGTACTTGTCCAGTCTCATGAGGCAGTCTCGGACTTGCTCTGCCCTTACAGCGGTCCCTGGTCCCACCTGGAGGCTTGGGAGTGCAGGGCTCAGGGACATGATTATTAAGGAATACTCAGAAAAAAAGGTTTTGTGATTAGCATTCTTTACAGGACATACACTGGCTCCTTGCTGAAGCCATTGCTGTGCTAAATAAATAGAAAATATTTGTTCACTCATATTTGAAATCAAAAGTGTGGTACTTAAAGCCAGGTTCTGTGCAAGTGGAATTACATCAGAGGAAAATTTGAACTTCAGACTCTAATTGATCCCTCTGTATTTCAACACAGCATCTTTTAAATACTAACATACTTTGTGGACACAGAGCTGCTCCTTTCCTAGTGCTTACCTTCTCTTCTGCTGTCCCCATCTGTTCAGGAAGACTGGGAGGCCGAGTGCTGTGCCTGTTGGAGGACACAGGTATGGGCTGTATTGGGAGTTCAGGGTGTAGAGAGAGGTTGGGGGAAACTCAGAGGATAAATTCTTCCCCTTCAGAACATATACCACAATGAGCATAAGCCTGCACTCATGCACCACAATCAGAAGTCAGCTAGCTTTGTTAGGGAATCTCTGGAGAAATCTGATACCTTGGAGAGTCTTCTAAGCACTCCACTGCTTGAAGGTCTATTCTTTCCAAAAGCCTACAATCTCATTTCTCTCTTTGGTGCACCTTCTCCATGAAGTTTCCAAGTGGAGAGACACTTCGCCTTGTGTCACAACACACTCTCACTGAGGTTCACCTGCCAGCTTCCTGTGTGTCATCCCCCTCCATAATGACTGCGGCACACAGCATGACAGCACTGCTTTTAGATAGCAAATTCAGTGTCACACATTCACGATGAAGCACTCACTATAATTCACAGTTAGCTTTAACACGCTGTAAGGAGAGTGACTGCATATGAATGTGTCACAGCTTTGCAAGCCCAACATTTACAGGCTACGAAGGCGATATAGCTCTCTGTATCAGATATCAAGGACTGCCCTTCCCATAGTTTTATTTCTTGACAGTCACCTACAGTTTTATGAAACTTTTTTTTAATGTGACAAAGTCACTTCAATTACACAGTCATTGTAAGTTTTGCCAAGGTTGACTGTGGATCGTTTTGTATTCATTAGAGCACAAAATTAGAATTTTCATCGCAGCAACTGTAAACAGTACTGGCTCAAAGAAGTCAAGGTTTTTTCCCCCATAAAATTTCAGATAAGCTATAATTGAGGAATTCCATGTTTTTTGACAGGTTTTAATTTTCTTAACTGCCTTCTGGGTTAGTGGTGTTTTTTTCCTTCTTCTTTCTAGGCTTTGATATATTTATTTTGGTCTAGAGACTAAATAACTGGTACCCATTAAAATGATGACATTGCCACACTCTGCATGAACACGCAGGTGCAGTCAGTGTCATTCTAAGGTTGAATAAATTCTTTCTTCAACTTTATCAACATTTTTTCTTGGTTCTTGGTTCTTGTCATTTCAGTCATAGATAGTCGCCAGGAAATAACTCTGATTCAGAAAATACTCCATCATCTGCTCGAGTCTCACTGAGCCCCATTAGGCTTTCACTTAAGTAATTTCAGAGTCTGACACTTAAGTAATAATCACAGTTTCTATTTAATATGCTATTGACTTTATGAATGTATATGACTGAGTTTGCTGTACACACTGCTGTAAATATAAAGAAATTGCATTAAAACCAATCATTTCGTATATGCAAAAATAAAGCAGATAGGAAATAAATCCAACAGAGGTTTTCAGTATAGTCCAGGCTTTCAAAAGCTGTCTGGGACAGATAAAGAATTGGACTAGCTCTTGTTGTCTGTGTTTAGCAAAATAAATAATATCCAGAAAAGCATCTTGAAGAGAAGATTACATTTTTCTCTTGATTTCTGTAGTCATTTCTTTTAGGTTAATATAATCTTTTTATTGCTGAGTTAGCTCACTAGAAGCACTAGTGTACTAAGAGGTGGGAGGCTACTTAGAAAACATAAGCAAAATGTTAGATCTGCTAGTTGTTCAGGCTCGATGTGAACCCACGCTGCTCTACCTTCTTTCTCTGTCACTTAGGATTAGACAGTATGCACAGCTCCTGACTTGTGCTTCACTTGAAGGAACTTCTAGGCTTTGTTTTTAACCTAATGTGTACTTACAGGCAAAGAGAGGAGGCAGAGACTATTAGGAAAGCAGCAAAGAATTTCAACAGACAACTTTGTCAGACCTTGCACAACAGCAATCCTCTGTGTTGTTTCTACAAATCCGCAGCATGTGGCATGCTCACATCTTGCCAATGGAATACCCTGTCCTTAGCAACTTTTCTTTAGACATAATATGCCATGATAAAGTCAGCCAGGATAAAATCTGTCAGAAAATGCCCCACCTGGCTTTATCATCCTCTTAGCAAAATCTGGAGCTACAGTGAATGGGGACAGCAGACATATAACAAAGGCAAATCTCTTCCTCTTAAAAGAAATGTGTTTAACAAGATTATGAACTATTTACATTCCTAATTTGCAATTAGCACCCCATGAACACACAAAGATATCATCAAAGTGGCAGATAATGTGTTAGAGGCCTATAGTTAAACTTTCAAAGTTAAAACAGACTATTAAGTATGTGGTAACAGCTACAATAATAAATTTTATAGAAATCAATATAATTTGAATAGTATGAGGGCTCACAGAAATGTGATTCTATTAAAACTGTGAAGTATGTATGTTGTTGAATACACATGTGAGCATGCAGATATGCAAATTACTAAGTGGAAAGATTAGCAAATTATGAATTGGGTAAGTCTTAGTGTATATAGGACAAATTTTGCTTTTAAAGCACATATAAAGGTTTGATTCTGCAACTTTCTTCTCAACCCTGTAATTTTACACTAGCTGGCATAAATTAGAAAGCTAAAAGAAGTCTAAATGTATGTGTCTGTAATGCCTCTCCAAAGAAATAACAAGATGAACACACTTTGTGAAACAGGAGTAGTGTATATAAAATATCCATGCGCTTTTCTGCCATTGGATAGGTCAAATTTAAGTCGATGAAAGGAAAGAGAAACCCTTCAACTTCTGCAGTTTATCTGTGTTGTTTGTAGTCTGGAGTTCTCTGAATGTATTTTATTTCAACTTAAAGGACTTTCAGTCTGTTAGAAAATTGGCAGTGCCAAGTGTTCTTTCTTTACCAAATGTAATCATTTTTGAATCCAGACAGTGGCTCACTTGCATTAATGTGCTCAGTGGTCTGGTGCAAATCAGTAAAATGATGAGGCATGGTGAAGGGGGAAAGTGAGACTTCCACATTCATTTATTCTGCATAAATGGTGCCCATTAATCTATCATGAAAATATAGAATTAGCAGGGAAGAAACCACAGTTGCAGATTTGGCAATTGCGAGCATGCACAGATGGTCTTTCAGTATTTTAAGATTTTCCAGTCTTTTGATATTGATACCAGCACTGAAAAGTAGCTCGCATATTGCTAGTATTTATCTAGAATATCCATAGTAAAACACTGAATATTTTGGATTGTTCAATCTCCTCCTAGTGTATTTGCATAAAGTTCTTTACTCTTAAAGGTGAACTTCTTATGCTCTTTGGTTATTTTTAAAAAGCCTAATTGGTATGATTTCCTATAATAAGAAAGACTTGATTTACCCAACAAAAGCATTAGGAATGCAGAAGCTCTTACATGGGAGCTGTTGAACAAAGTTTGAAAGTTGGAGGTTGGTAGTTACAGTGGGTTTCCAAGTGTTATAAATTGAATCGTTTCTAGTAAAGCTGTTCTGAAAACTAGGATGTTGAGTCTCTTCTTGATGCAGTGTAGAAGGCTGTTTACAGTGTATTTTGCTAGTGCAGACAGGTTTTGCTCACTGTTAGTCCCCGTAGCTTCACTAAGACTGGGAATCTGACCTTGTAAGTGTCTCCACTCATAGGAGCTCAGGGCATGAAGTTAAAGGGGAAGAATGATGTCATCTGCTTAATTTGCTTTGGAAATGTTTGGTTAAGTCTTTAAAGGCGTTGTCAAAGTACTTCGTACAATAATCACAGAATAATTCTTGCTAAATTTCCTTTGAGTTTACTCCCTCCTTACCCAGAGAGTGGATGTTAATGTCAGTGTTATGAAATGCACCTTCTGAAGTGCCACACAGGAAATTTTAATCTGGTGAAAGAAAAAGATCTGAGATGCAAAAGTGAGGTGAATATTTTAGGTGTGTGACAGAACCAATGTGCACCACTGTCTCTACTGCATCCAGCTGTGTAGGTCTCATTTCCATAGTTCTGTCTGAAGATATATAGATGGAGGAACAGACAGTCAGACAGACAGACAGACAGACAAATAAATAGGAGCATCTAGATACAAGTATGCTATGGAAATTATTTGCTAATTTAGCAAGCATACTCCCTATTCTCTCACCCAAACTGTTAATATATAATATAAAATATCCAGATATGTCATATAACTACTGTGACAGTAGTTGGGCTTTAGTCTTGATGGATATTTCTTGCCAGCTCTATAATAAAAATGTAATACAGTAATGAAGATGATTTGGGCAATTTATGTGATCTGTAATGGATAGCTTATCAGAAGTTAAAAACCCTTTAAAACCTTGAAATGGCTGCACATGTTGCAAGACCCCTTGTGTAAGTCTGAAGATCTTAGAGGGTATGAATTTTTCAGCTTTTTTTTGCACATATGTGAAGTTTCAGTTTAGCAAGGCACAACTGCACGCACACAAACAAACAAAAACTCACAGCAACCCATTTCAAAATCCCTGACCATTAATTGAAAGCTCAACAGCTCTGACTGTCTATTTGCTAACCCACTGTGTATGAATTTCCTCAAGTACTGCCTGCTGTCAGTGTTCTTGCAGCAATGACAGTTCTTTTGTTTTATATGCTTCTATTTTGGCATGAAGATTATACTGAGGAAAATCCCAAATTTCATCCTACACCACAGAGGGGTACAGATTCAAAAAAAAAAAAAAAGAAAAAGAAAAAAAGAAAAAAAACAGAAAGATGGAAGTGGCTGAAAGTAGAAAGAAGTCAGACATCAAGCTAGAAATGATCATGCAAATCTTGTTTTGTAAGCAAAAGCTCACCCTAGTCAACAATAATTAGTGTTATCTTCCTTTATTCCAGATATTGCAAGAGGAACTTCTTCCTTTGTTTGATATCAATAAGCAATTTGTCTGGACTTCATTCACTAGACATACATAATTGTATTATCACTTACACACATAGTCCAGAATTCATCCACACATTTCAGAAATAAAGCCATGTGTCTAATATACGCAGGGGATTGTTCAGGACACATACTCAAGCATATTTATTTCTGTTTCTCTTTTTAAAGTAACGATTTGGTTCCATTTTTAACATATAATTGTGCTACAGTCAAACGATATTTTAATCACTGCTCTAGCAATCTTGGTAAGAGTAAAGGATTCCCTGTTCCTTTCATCCTGTGCCATCGGCTGCATTGAATTTCTCAGTTCCTCTTTCTAATTTGCCCAGATATAGGCATACAGGGACCTAACTACAGCCTACATTCCAGAAACTCCCAGAACCTCACTGTCTTGCTTTTTCACCTTCCTACATGAGTTCATTAGCATTAGAGGAGCACTAGCAAAGTCGTGTTCACGTGGTTGTATGTACAGTGCTGCTCAAATATAGAGAGTTTATTTTTTCTACCTTTTCTCTCCTGAACAAAATGTGCTGGACCTCAGCTCCCAGGCTCTGGCAGGGTGTTTATTTGCTCCTTGTGCGTTCCTCACTGCAGTTGTGATTGCCTGATTGTTTTATTCTGCTTCAGCTGAGTTATCTGGGCGCATCTCTTAATTTCACTGCATTTGCCAAAGTAAAGACAGAGTCATGGGTTTGTGATTTGGCCCTGTAAATGTTAAGTGCCATTTTCTTCGTAAAAATATTTCTAACTCATTTTAATGCTGTAACTCCAGCAAAGATCATTCTTCCTTAGCCCGATAGGCATTGTACAATGATCAGCCTTTTAAATAAAAATGATTATCTGCAACAACAAAGCCCAAATACATTAGTTTTGTTGTCACTTCTCTAGTGTACCCAGGAGAAAATCTATCCTCTCTCATAAGTGAGAACTCAAGAAACAATTTCACGTGTATTTTCCCATTTCAGATCCCAAGTGTTGTCCATTCACTCTGACCTTTCGTTGGAAAGTTACAAGTTACCAGCATTAACCTTCTCCATGCTTTTCTGTGACTTCAATTCAGTGTAATGGAAACATTACATTCCACTAGAATTAGAAATTGAGCCCATATAGCACTCTGCACTCAAAAATTTAGTGTGGGATACTAACCTACTTTAAAGAAGCAAGCGCTATCAAGAAGATGGGGTTATTGAAAGTCCTGAATCTGTTCTTCATAAGCTTTACACTTTGTTCATATACTAGACTGTGTCTTAAGTGTAAACCAATCATCAGGTTTAGCAAATCAATACCATAAGAGTGTGAAATTGTCCCCAGAAATCTCCAGAATGCCATTTCACAGTAAAAGCAATTGAAGACGGAGCTGCAGTGGAATATCTTGTGAGATAACCATTTAGATCACAAAAGGATCATAAAAGTCAGAAGTAGATTGTTTGAAGCAAGGTTCATAATATAACCGTATAGAGCTCTCTGGGAAGGAGGAAAACTGCAAGCCAATTTGTGCTTATGGCTTTTTCTGTCAATTCTGCCGGGATTTAAAACTTGTGAAAGGTGAAATTTCTGCTATCTGACATTGTTCAACTAGAAATAGATTGCTACAATCATAACAGCTAAACAGATGCCAGTTATTGAAAGCTAATATAGGTTTTATTAACTTCAAAGTGATTAGTGCTTCTGTCTTTTACTATCATTTACTATCATTTACCATCGAGCAAGGTACTATCAGACAGTGTCATTTGTTGGTAATCTGAGCATCTTTTGAGATTTGCCTTACTACATTCTCATAACATTTGTCAGTGAAGTTTTGATACTTTGCTTGAGTAAAGGCACTAATGAAAGCATTAAAATAAATGTTCTACAAGCAAATACCACCTGAGCATTTCACCTTATTTCAAACATTTTGAATCACAGAACTCCATGTTTCTTAAAAGACTTCCCTATCCCAGTGCAGGATAATGGGAGCAAAACATTCTGGATGAAGTTGTATGTCACAAAGCAAAAACATACCCCAAACTTTGTCGTGTCCATTCAATTGTACAGGTGTCTGGTACACACCCCTGGAATTAATATTTGCTCTTTGTAAGAGCTGACAGATAACCTGGATAACTAGAACTCCTTGAGTGAGATTGAAATGAATCCCTTCAATCACTGGAAACTAGATTACAGTGCAGTTGCAAGTCCTTCAATTTTATTTATTTATTTATTTTCTTCTTTCTATGATTCGTGGCTGATAACAAGCTAATATGGAGCCAGTCTACCTTCAGCCTTTCTTGCTTCCTTTAGAAAAAAAAATATCTAAACAATAAAAACAATTTCTGCTTTTTCTCCTGCTAACACTTCTCTTTGAAGAGTGGCACTACTTTAATAAAGATATAGGAAATGAAATTTCAAGTATATTACACTGAATTAGATTACTTTGGACAAATGAAAAGTAATACTGCCTCCTTTAATACCATTAGAAGAATTGATATTGCAGAGTTCCTTTTAGACCACAGTGCACCAACAATTAGAGGGCTGATGACACCCATGTGCTACATTGCCAGGAAATGCCTCAGCAGTGAGTTATGGCCACAAGAGGTGGAAGACAAATCTAGGCTTTGCCTAGGGCACCAAGAACTGCCAGGGCTAGAGGAGAGCAAAATGTACAGAAGAGACTCACGCCCAGGGAAGGGATGCTTTCATAGTGCTGTTTGTGGACTGGGACACAGCCCCTGACTCTGCATGAGGGCTCTGTGCAGCACCTCTCCATGGCCAGGAGATGAGGCAGGATTACTCAATTCTAGGAGCAGGTCCTAATTACAGTGTCTTTATACTGTGGCAGCCCTAAAGATTTTTCAGCTGTACAAAGGAATGACAGCATGTAGGCTTTGTTTTCTCTTCTACCTTGCCAATGCCTGATGCTGGCCCCTTGCAGGGAAGCCTGGCTAGCCATCCTTGGAGGAGTGCATGTAATTCCAGCCATGGCAGCATGGCAGGGTTCTGCTGCCTGCCTCTGTGCACTGCTGCCATCGTGCAGTGTCGCAGCTGCTGTTGTCCTGGGTCTCCTCAGGCGCTGAAGCAGGACTCTGAAGTGGACTGTGCCAGCATCCCAGAATCAAGCTCAAATCAAGCTGTGCTCTTGATTTCCGAAGATAGTGCAGTTCACTCCTCAGTGGCTGAAGTCCTGTGCTGTAGAGTGCTAAATGGATGCTTGGCATTAGTCATTATTTATGTACTGTGATGANTCAGGCGCTGAAGCAGGACTCTGAAGTGGACTGTGCCAGCATCCCAGAATCAAGCTCAAATCAAGCTGTGCTNCCAGGCGCTAAGCATGAAGCAGGACTCTGAAGTGGACTGTGCCAGCATCCCAGAATCAAGCTCAAATCAAGCTGTGCTCTTGATTTCCGAAGATAGTGCAGTTCACTCCTCAGTGGCTGAAGTCCTGTGCTGTAGAGTGCTAAATGGATGCTTGGCATTAGTCATTATTTATGTACTGTGATGAACAATGTATCTCATTCATGTCATCATTTACTGCACNACAATGTATCTCATTCATGTCATCATTTACTGCACGTATTGGGAAAGTTATTGGGCTCTTTGGCCAATTTCTTTTCCAGGAAGTGACTGTGGTATTTTTTTAAATCTTGCATAACCCTCCATTTATCTCCCACTGTCTGCTTTCTGGATCAAAGGTTGTTATTTTTCTTTTTCCAGTTTTGTACATACTCTTGCATCCAAAACAATGAGAAAAGATGCACATTAAAGCATATGTTTTAATCCATTTATTAGAGGGACAATTCCAAATGACATTCCACCAATTAATTAATAACCTTATTCATTGTACAAACTCAAATCATGCTAAGCCAGCTTCTCTTCCTTTGCATGATTTGCACCATTTTTATCATCCTATATGACTGATAAATTTCTCAACATGGCTCAGAAAGACAAAAGCAAATTATCTTTTTCTCCATGTGAACATTAATGAGCAGGAGGCTGGAATGCACTGTCTCCACCACTTATTGCGGTGTCCCTTGTTGCATTGCAAAAGAGGAAATCTTAATTACTAAATGCCACCAGAAAATCTTTTGGCCTTGTTTGTGAGTAGCTAGAGCATTCTTGTAACACTGGGCCATTGATCTCCCTTAGCCACATTCGGAACAAGGACACTGCTTAAGTCAGTGGGCTGACTGGACTACCCAGCACGTAGGAGAAAATCACTGCATTTAATAACAAAAGAAAATGCACCTGACAACTTAAAATCATCTGCAGACTGGAAGCAAAGAGACACATGCCATTAATAGCCATGCCATCATTATAGATATAATACACAGACCTCAGGTAGTGTGAAACAGCCTTTCTCCATTTACACTGTTAGATCAGCATCATTCTATAACATGCTTTGTCCCATGAACCCAAACCTCTTCTGGCATATCTCTACTGATTTCTTTGGAGGTATCTAGCAGAGAAGTTGGCTCCAAAGCTCTGCAGAAAAAGAGAAAGCTGGCAAGATGATAAGGGCTCATTGCTGAAGCCATGAGGTATATGAGGCATACAGAGAAGACAGACAGCTTGTTGCTTTGGGTAAGCAAGCTAATTCTCAAGATGAAATATATATTTTTTTTAATCCTACTTATTAAATAGAATGTAAGTAAAAGCTTGTCTTACGTAGCTGAGCTTATCGTAGCCTTAAACTCTCCAAGTATGGACAGGTTCTGTTCTAAGTCACCAGAAATGTTTGGGGAGATCTTGTCTTAAAGCTGAGAATACTTTCAGTAAAACCGAACAGAAAGAAGGAAGAGTATGATGTTTCCCTGTAAAGTTGTGGAAGTTTGGTTTAGTTTTTTGTAATTCAGAGCAGTAGCACTTTGCAAGTGTGGCTTAAAACCAGCTTCAGCTCTCAGTCAGTGGGATATGATAATGCAGTGGGAAGCAGATGTGTGAAAACGTGGATTGGTATGGAATATGTGTGGAGGAGATGTGCAGGCATTGAATAAGATATAAATGTATGTCCCTGGTTGTATTCCACAGCAGCAGCATTCTGCTTCCAGTAAGTTGGAGAAACTGCTCTAGTAAAATCCAGTACAGTGATCTAAAAAAAAAGACATTTAAGTAAGAATCCTAATTTTCTCTGATTGCCTTTTCTTTGCCAAAATCTGTGTAATACTGTTTGGACAATTCAGAACTTTCTGGCTCAGTTGCCAAGATTTAGCATCTTAAAAACCCTTACAGAAACAAGAAGCACTAAAGCTTTTGCTTTGGAGTCATTTAATTGTGGGGAATGCACATGGTGTAAGATATTTTATTGAAGACTTCATACACAGAAGAATCATACTATATTTTCAGGTATCCATGTAATATACACATCCTAGATGACATGCAAGTATGCAGAAAAAATATCACTTTCATAATTACAGCAGCACAAATCTACATATAGATGTAGAGAAGGGGCTGAGAACTCTTAGCAGATTCTCTTTTGACTTTTTGTGAATGTATGTGAAATAACAGTCAGTGGTCATGCAGAAGAATTAGGAAATTTCAAGTGTAGTCTGAAAAACTTGCCTTTTTTATACAGAAAGTAAACTGAAACATGAATTCAGCTGTATGAATTCGGTGTTTTTTCATAACTATCTCAAATCAAACAAAATATTTTGACAGTCTTGAAAGCAACATACTTTTATTAAATTGATTGAAAGGTTCCATTGGCTTTGCACTATGCTGTACAAGATTCATCCCTCATAGACAGGATGCAGACAACTTAAAGCTCTCAGCAGAGACTGTACTCTGAACTCAACTTATTATGTAATTTAATAAAACAAAATATTTCATTGTGGATGATATAGTAACTCAGAATATTTTATTTGAATTTTCTGAACAGAAATGGATTGCTTTAGAGGGAAGTTTGAAATTTTCTTGCTGGTAGCAATGCCGATTTTAATGAGTTTTTTTTGTCAGGTCATTCCTTGGGGGGGTGGGGGGGGTGGGGAGGAGGGGTTCTCTTACCTCTGCTACCCATTCTGTGGAAGAGTTAGTTAGTTAGTTAGGGTTGCATGTCTCAAGTCCCACTCTGGGGAAGATTTGTGGTGCAACCTTTGCATCACCACTGGAGCACAAGATCTTTCACATAAGTTAAAGTAGATTGCAGTACCCCTACCCAAACTGCCGGCCAGGTCCAGACTGTGGGCCTCTGCAGGACTGCATGTGAATTGGTACCTTTAGGAGCTTTCATTTTGCCAGCAGCAGAGGGGTGAAGGCCACTGCAGATACTCAGCTGCTGTTCAGCAAAGGCAGCTGGAGCCATTGAGGATGAATAAAGAGGATTTTGTTCAAGCCCATTGGGCCCAAGGTGATTACTGAACACAACAACCAGGATTCTTTACTTTTTTTAATTATTTTAATTTTGTTTGCCCTTGTGTGAGTTGGAAGGCAGAGAAAGGACTGTGGCAGTACAGATCCCTGTGATCTCCCCTTGCCATGTAATCAGAAGAGCTCTGCAATTGATTATTTCACAACAAGCACTGCATTTTCAACAGGGATGATATAAAAGCAACCTCTGGTTGACGAAAGCAGAATACAGAGGGAAAATATGAAAATAGCAACTTACTTCAGCAATAAAGAGAGTATATTTTATGCTGCAGATTTTCTTTTTGTTAAATCATGACTTTCTAGTAAATGACATCCCAGAAGATATTTATCAAAGTAGGAAAGCACTAGAAAGGAGCACCCTGCCTTCACTTTAATATTTCTCCTTTTCTTCTGACATTTTCTTGCCTAGAGATGTAATTCCATTAAATATGTACATTTTTGACTGGAAGACTTCTTCATGTATCTTTCAGATGAATCTTAAAAGTACATAAGGTCTGTAGGGCAGGTTTTTTTAAGTGCAAATGAGGTGCACAGTAGAATATTGTCTATGAGGCTTTTCAAATTATTTATATTCCTGCAGTGCTTTACCTTTCTCTTTCTGTGGTAATGATAAGGAAGTAGTGAGACTCCAATGCACCTTCTGTGGAACACTATCAAACATTAGTCATATTTAATATCTGACATACAAGAACTCACTTTAGCTGATGTCCATTTTTATTGGGCTTATTGGATGCTATCATGTCTGTAACTTTTTCTGGTCCACACAGAGCATCCAAGTATTAAAACCTGTTAGAGCCATGGTTGGCTCTTATGGATGGATGTAAATTAATGCTCTCTCATTAAGCCCACTTTTCAGTACATGTGAATCTGCTGTAGGAATAATGACAGCTAAATGCTCTGTTGGCCCTCAGGCATGCCTACTTGTGCTATTCTCCTCCAGCCTTCTTCAGAAGCTGTGCAGAGCTGACCTGTATCAGTGCTTGAACAGATACACATTCCAGGTCACTTGGGTGCTGCTGAAAGTGATATGGGGGATTATTAGGTAGCTCTTCTCCCCACACCAGTTTTAAAACAATGACCTTATGTTGTGATGGAGGCCACTGTGCTATAAGAGGTGCTGTTTCAGATTTGGTATGAAACAAATGTCTCATCCATTTGCATTCACAGTCATTAATTATTTCATTGCTTTCTCGTAAGAATTTGAATTAAGAATATTAATTCTGGTAACTGAGCTAAATTGCTACTTGAATAATTATAATCTGCCTAAATGTCTGCCTGTACTGCTGCTAGTGTCAACTTCCTCACTTTATGCCTGAACATCTCAGGCCATATTTCAGTTCCTTCAGTTGAATAACTTATCACACAGTTGTGCAACGTCCATGGCTGAACTGAAGAAATATACAGAGCTATACTGACATAAAGATCAAGAGAGTGAGGCTTGTTTCTCCAGTTGTGTAGAGGAGACATTTAGTAAATTAAACTACTGCAGAGGAGAAGAGTCTTCAGCAGGAGTAAGGAATGACAAAATGATCTATTAGATCTCTGTAGGAGGATTGAGAGCTAAGTTTTTCCAAAGTTTTTTGTGAGCACAATGTTTTCGCTCCCCAAAGCATTACCTATCTATAGTACCTCCCAAAAGTCATGTGGTCCAGGGCTCTATGAAATGTAAGACCATCTTCAGTCCACAAACTCTAGGCCATTCATACATATTCTTAACAAAAATGGCAGATCGTTCAACAGAGCTCTTCTTTCTCTGTGGCTGTGGCTGCTCACTTGTTCTTGTATCTCCCCAGCTCTCTTCCCAAGACTTCCCAGTTCTTCCATCCTATCACAGACTATGTCTGGCTGCCCCTTTCATCTGTTACTTCTTTCAGCTCTCATTTTGTCTTTTCTCTCTTATGCTTTCCCTTAAAGCTGCAGTTGCAAATAATGTCCTTTTGTGTTTAATGACTTCCACATCTGGCATTCTGAATCTTGCCTAGTCCAGGACTGTGGCAACATGTCACAAGCTTGAGACACAGTATGGAAACCTGAGAAGGTACCCCCTACACAAAGCAAGTACTCACACCTCCTTTTGAAGGGCAAAGTCTGTTACCCCTCATGCAGTGACCAGTTTCTCAGGGAAGAAAGAAATGGCTGTGACAGATTACCTTGACTGTCCCACTTAAACAGCTTTTCTCCCTATTGTGGTTTAACCCAACAAGCAGCTGAATAACACACAGCCCTTCGTTCACTGTTCCTTTTCCACTGGGATGAGGGGGAGAATCAGAAAAAAAGAGTAGAACTCATGGGTTGAGGGGGAAAACGAAACAAAACAAACAAACAAAAAAACAAAACAACAAAAAAAACTTGTTTACTAAGATAGAAAAAGAAGAGAGAGGAATAACAGTAATTATAGTAATAATATATACACATATACAAAATCACTTTGTGCACATGATGCACAAAGTAATTGCTCACCCCCTGCTGTCACATACCCAGCAGCTTCCCAAGCACCAGCAGTTCCCCCCCGCCAACTCCCTTCAGTATTACAGTTTTTTCACACATTGCTACATGGTATGGAATATCACTTGGGCTTGTTTAGGTCAGCTGTCCTGGTTCTGTCCCCTCTCAGCAACTTGTGCCCTGCAGCCCCCACTGGCAGGGTAGTGCAAGAAGCTGAGAAACTGAAACATCCATGGCTCTGTAGAGCACTGCTCAGAAACAACTAAAACACCAGTGTGTTATCAGTGTTGCTTTTCTCCTAGAGCCAAAGCATTTTCTCCTAAAGCCACATACTATGCAGAAAATCAACTCTGTCCCAGCAGAAACCAAGTCATTCCCACAGACAATGAGCATCTTCCCCTCATGCAAGCAGAAGCCATTAAGTTGAAGCTATTAAGTTGAAGACTGGACATGGCAAATATTATTCTCTCTCTATTTCTCTTATATATATATATTCTTATATATTCTCTCTTATTGTTGTACAGAAGTGCAAGTGTGTATTAAAGGTGTATATATACAACTTGAACAAAATGCAACAAAAATCAAGTCTGTACCCAGTCTTAGAGACTTAAAAGTATTTTTTCTCACTGATGGCACTTAACTTTTTATAGGAATTTGGTTTTCTGTTAGGGTACAGGTTGCAGAATATAAATAATCCTCTTTTATGATCACCGGTGAAAAAGCAAAAATCCCAAATAATCAACACCCATGTATTAAAACATGTCATATTCCCACTTATAAACAGTACCTGTATACAAATGTAGGTTTGTGATTGCTCTCAGAATTGCTGTGCATTGGCACAGTTTTGGTCTCTTCCTTACCCAACGAAGCTCCTTATTTTTCATCCTTTTATATATTGTTTTTGCTGTTGAACTTCATTCAGCATCTAGTTTGGCAAGATGATATGTCTTCCTCTAAAGTTTCTGAAGTGTTTTTGGACTGTGAGTGTTCTCAGCTTCCTTCTCCTTCTCACTCTCCTGCTCCTTCTCCTCCTCCTTTCTGTATGTAGTCCCACAAGTGGAAGGAAATACCCACTTTTGTTCAAATTCCTTCTGGTTTCCTAGCTGAAAGAGAAGTCTGGTGTCAATAGCTGAAGTTGGACACTGAATAGGGGATTTTCTTTATGCCTCACTGCCAGTTCAACCCTCTTTAGAAGTCTGTAGTCTCATATAAATATGGTCCTCTCCAATGTCACCAGCCAGTTTCTAATATGGGAGCAAAGCAGCCCACTGAGATCCCAAGCCATTAGGAAAGTGGTTACCTTCTTTAATTGTTGGTTTGTTCTATGAAGTTATTTCCCCTTCCTGAGTCGTAATTTGGCTTGCAGATGGCACTAGAGTCTGCAGCTGTAACTGCAAACGTTTGACAAATGTTAATTCAAATAATAAGTCATCTAACATTTGTTGCTGCAAGTTTTGAGAAATCATAGCGCAGATATTGAATCATATCCAAATCTTTTACCTTCTTAAGGAGTTCCTGTGCTTGCTGAACTCTGCAAAGTGTTGTCTGATAGTATCTCCCATCAGCCCAATATTTTCTCAGAAGTGCTTGAACTGTGGCAGCTCTAGTTGCACTGCAATCATTGTCAGGAAAAAAAAAATGTCTTTCAGTTTAACACTGAGACTGCAGGAACTTCACCTCCACGTTTCCTTCCTTTGGGCAGCCTGGCCGCTGCTCTCACACATGCACACTCCATCCCCAGATGTTTTAATAGCATCTCTGCTGATAACTACCAGCAATACATCAACAAATATAAGGTAAATCACCAATAGCAGAAATATACTGTCAAGACAGCATATATTGAAATATGAAATACACAGAGGTGAGAGTCTGTGACCCCTTGAAGAGCTAGGACCCATGTGCGCATTGCCGTATGGCTGCAGACACCTGTAGGATCCAGTAGGAAGAGTTGTCAGCAGTTTTTCATTTGCACTCATATAGCAGGATGCAAGGTGCATGCATCTCTTCATGTTTCATATTTTTAGAAAATATCTGAAGACAACAGGTGAATCATTAGCCCATGGCCATGTCCCCAAGAAAGAATACATACTGGTTCTTGGGAAATAAATGAAATTGTATTTTATGCCTAACTGTCTACCATGAGAAACTGGTTTAGAAAGGGAGCAAAACTGAGTATGAACAGTTCCTGCTTTTCTCAACAGGTATTCCCTGCCTGAATCTCATCAAGTCTAAAGGAACTTCTCTACAGATTCTTGTCCCCAGTATATTAGATAATTGTCCTTGTTTCTTTTGTTCATATTTCAACCATTAATAGCAGGCTGAGGGAGGAAGAGTGGGAAAATATGATGCTCCTGCAAAATCACTGTAGAAAGAATAGCCAGAACATAAATGATATTGTTTTGGCTTCAAAAAGCTAAACAGGTGCCTTAGGAGTCCCAGAAGAGCAATGTGCAAGCTCGTACAAACAACCTCCATATCATGCCTGTTTGTTATTCATACAGAGTTGAAGCTATTTCAGTTCTACAGTTCCCAGAATTCAGATGGTGCACAATGGCCCATAATGAACAGCACCTGTTCTAACCTCAATTACTACACAGAGCTGAACAACAGCAAGAAGGAATTTCAAGAATATTTTTTCAATAATAGATTTAGTTATGTCTTTCATAATTGGATTCAAAAGCTCAAAATTTCATTTTGCAACTTGTTCATGACATTTGTATGAAAAATTCTGGTGTTTTTTCGAAAGAAATACTCTATGAACAAGAAATTGCAAAAGAGCCAACTACTGGTAACTAAGCAGCCAAATTATAGTCCAAGCACTTGACAAATACACTGTCTTTTTTATTATTTCAGTAATTGAATTTCTGTTACAACATGAAGCATAATTTAAAATCAGGAATTTATTTATAATACAATAAGATTTCAGTAATAAATGCATTATTATTGTCACTTTTAATGGAATCTTATGTATTCCCTCAGAGAGGGAATGTGACAGACTCTGAGACAACCACTGCATCAGTGCTGTTTGTAGACAATTGAATTAAGTGAAGACAGGGTCGTTAATTCAACCTGAATACCTCTGATTGTTTCTTTAAATAAGGTTAGAGAGCAAATGGCTAATCTTTGTTGTCATTATATATTCTTTTTACATTTTCACACTGCCTTGTATATTTAGATCATTTTGCTAAGCAGCTTTTCAGGCTGCCATTGTGTTTACAGTATTGTCTTGCATAGCACACAACCGTAATTGTATCAGACTTACATTTCATTTCCCATATCTATATAAAACATGATACTAGGCAGAGACCTATTTGGGATTGCAGCACATAAAAACCATTGGAACAACAAGTTAATAAACAAAAATGACTAAACTGTAGCATTAAAAAATACTGAAATCACAAAACAAAAGTTGATTTCGTTTGCTTTTCCTTGAAAATTCCAACCTGCAAGAGTTGCCAAGGATAATACAGTGAGTCCTTTACTCAGTTAGGAACACAACCCACAAGGCCAGCTCTGTGTATACCAGCCAGTGAGTCAACTGCTATCTGGATTTTTGGCATGAATTTCCTTGGAAAATGAGCAGCAGGCTGTCACTGAAACACAGATAGAACACAGATATTTTTCAAGGGGAAAACAAAAACAAACAAACAAAAAAGGGCTGTGAATACACTGGCCCATTTTTCAACAAACTAATAAAGAATGTAGCCTGAGAGGTCTAGGAAGGCATGTGTCATGAACAAGAGGCACCCTAAACTTGAGAATGAGGTCAGGTTCACACTGAACTCAGGGATATCAGCTTGTAATCACTCACATATTCCATCACATACTAAAAAAAAAAAAACAAAAACATTACTTTCTCTGAAACAACCTTGTAAGTAGAAGAAAACAGCTGGCAATGTATTATAACGTGCCTAGTATTTGTATGTGTTTCATTCTAAATTTATATTCAAGATGGGCTTGAACCCAAACCCCAGATATGCAGTGTGAGTTATCCAAACTCTGGAGCCAAATGTGAGATCCTGAGTCCATCTGTAACCTGGACAATAAGTGATGTTTCATGAATTCAGATTCAAAAATAACAGCCTCTTCACTTCAAAACTAGCAAGTACAGATTTCAAAAGTCTGCCTGTGTCAAACTCCCACTGGTGCAGGAATCTAGCCTAACTTGAGCGTGGTGGGAAGAACATGCTGCCACACCATGTTTTTTCACAGCAGACTCTGTGTAAGTCACTTATAAGAACATTTTGGGGAATTTTTTTCTTTGTTTGTTTGTTTTTTGTTTGTTTTTGTTCTTGTTTTTGTTTTTGTTTAGAAAGCAAAAGAGGAAACAAAGCACTGGTTAACATAACAAATTTTTCCAGAGTTTTGAAGGCTTACAATTTTGTGGACTTACAGTTTGGCTCTCCTAGCCATGTAGATTTTGCTCTTCAAAGACAGAGAGATCATCCAAACAGTGTTATTACTGAGTAGTTTCCAGCTGAGCACTGAAGTTCAGTGTGAGCCTTTCAGGCCCGGGCCATGTTTGTATCTCTCCCTGAGCATCTGCAGGGGATGCAAGCACTAGTGGAGCTTGTCTTGGAAACCTACTGCAGAAGCATTCAGTCTTTCTCAGCCCATTTTACTGTTTGTTCTCCTTATTCTGTGGAGGTTGGCATTTGGGCACTGTCCTTTGTTAATCAAACTGTATTGCCTATGGAATCCTAAATATTGAAGGCACAACTAGAGAGGGGTGCATTTTTTCTGTTGTTGTAGTTGTTGCTGTTATTTAATTCTAATGCAGAAAAGAAATAAGCCAGTACTTATCCACTTCCCTTCTGGTAGAGTGACACCTCACTCCTCATTTTGCTGTTAATAAGCAAGAGAGTTTCAAGTCTCATATAACAGGCAATTAGCCACTGTGCTACATCAGGCATTAGGAGATTGACTCTGCCTGGGCACATGTGTAAAGAATGCTTTTGCACCTTACTAAAAGAATGATTTTCAAGTTGAAAACAATAGGAAGTTCAAGAGAAATCGACCTTTCCTTATTTACCTCTGTACCCATGAGAGCCTTGGGTTTTCCTGACCTTTGCTTGTCAGGAAACTCCAGCAGGTTACTAATACCTGCCGTCAGTCTGAGGAAAATAGATGATGATGCTGAAAAATCAATTTCCTGTAATTCCAGAACATGTATCCAGAATGAAAGCATCTTACTTGGAAGGTTTTCAATGAGAAATAATGTAACCAGTTTTAAATGTCTAGGTCATTTTGTCCATATTGCAAAAGTAGGCAAGGTGCAGTGGTTGTCTACAGACCATTCCAAGTCGGATTGTAACTGGCTCTGCCTGCATCACTGTTCCTCTAGGTCTGGATTAAGAAAGCAGGTAGTGTTCCGAAGGGATAAAGTTTTGAAGTAGCACTTCTGGAAGCCATCCAGCAATGCAACTGTTATTTCGGTGGTCCCGATTAGTCTTTCCTGTTAAATCAAAACTGACTCCAGACTTGTCCTCAGCAGGTACACAGATAGTGCAGTCATTTTCTGTGCAGTGTTTTGACCTGACCCTCACACAGCTCCTTTCCAAAGGTGCTGAGCACCAGCAGCTCCAACTGGAAGAAATGTCAACTGCTTGCCCACAAAATCCTTGGTATTTTATGAGAAAGGCTAAAAGGCAAGATTTGTAGCCAGATAAGTTTAAAGAATTAAAAATTCTCTGTTCTCTTTGGCTGTCATTCAAAATAAAAAGCATAGAAAAGGTTTAAAATAGCTGAGCCTTTTGTCTTAAAGGGTTTTCATGTAGAAGATTTAAGACGTCAGTTTTAAACATGACACTGATGCTTTTAGGCAAAGTATCAGAGCAGATACTTGTAGTAACTGTCATTCTTTTTTGACTGTTTATTAATGGTCTTCTGTGATTTATAGTGAATGTTGTAAAGAATCTGCAGGTCCATTTATCACTCAAAGAAGCACCTTTTTTTCTTAATGCTTATGTATGTCATAATTAGCTGTGGATACTGCTTAAAGATTTAGCTCTGTTCTAACATAAGATCCTTCAAGGCAAGGTTTAACCCTAAATAGATTTAATGTTTTATGTTTTGTTTTAAAATAAATAAAGCAGTGTATAATGTAACTGGCAAAAGGAGCTCATACTGGGCTGAAAACCAGAAAGTTCATGTTTCCAATCTGAAGGGAGGTTTTCACTCCATTATAAATAAAGTGTCAGGAGGACACCCATGTTTCAACATTCATCTCTATTAACATTCTCCTAGAAAATTTTCTGCTTGCTCAAAAAATGAGTAGTGTGAATTTTTGTAACCATTATGTGTTTTGATGGTGTACCATAAATTCATCATGTATATCTAGGAATACTTACTCCAAAAGTATTTCAGAGTAATTGCCCTATATTAATAACAATTCCTTTTTATGGGAGTAGCAGGGAAGCTATCTGCTTGTGGGTTTTCTTAGTGCATGTTATCCTATAACTCAGCTCTGATGAAATATGCTTGGATATGCTCACAATGCTATCTCTATTAATAACACCTGGAAAGGAACATCAAGAATTTGTTTTGCCCATGAAATCCCAGAGAGATGCAGAATTTAATGAGCTTATTGGAGTCTCAAAGCAGGGCTTTAACCACAATGCTATCTTTACAACGGTGCAGTAGCCATCTCAACAGCAATGGATTGTTCATGTCTTACTCATTTGAGTACAAGCCAACAAGCCACAGCACATGTCCTGGTGATTCATGCTTTGTACAGTATATAAGGCATGCAGATTGCTACCAGTTTGTGGGCAGCTGAAGCTCATTTAATTAAATATTGAGTTTTGATTGGGCTCAGTTTTTATCTCTGCCTTTTTTTTTTTTTTTTTTTTTTACATTTCTTGTTTCCCTCACATTCCTGAGAATAGCCATGTTGAGCCCTTTCTAAACAGAGGTGTCTTTAATTGCACTAAACTGTTCCCCTTTGCTGGCTTGTAGAAACTTATGACCCCAGTTCATCCTCTTTGCTCTGATCTAGAGTTGGTTATGCTGCTGCAGCGCTCCCAAGGGATTCATCCGGAGAACAAATTCCCAGGCAGTTCCCTGAGCTGATCTCGTGCCATTCGTACATAGCACACAGGTGTGAATGACTGTGTGTGCTGTAAAGCTGTGGAAAATCAAGATATGCTTTTTGGCACCATTTCAAGCTCAGAGGTGTTGTCTTACATGTGGAAAGGAAAAAAAAAATCCTTTCTCATGTTTTCTGACTGCTTGGTTGCCTCGGTATAGTAAAATGAGCTTTCCTCTCAAATAGCATTTGCAACCAGAGACACTGGGGATTTGGAGGCTTCACATGGATCAAACTGCACCAGTGCATTCTGGTGGTATAGCTCCCAGTTACTGGTCCCACAGGGTCCTGTAGACTGACTTCCGTTTTCAGCTAGAACTGAACTAGAACTGAGTCATGTAGTTAATTTGCAGTGTCATTTTTCCAAGTTTCTGCCATGCATGATTGAGAAAAAAAAGCCAGTACTTTGCTTTAAGAGGAAAGTATTGGACATTTTTTTTATCATGACCACACATGGACTTTCTGATGAAATAAGTAAAGCAGAAGTGCAGAAGCAACTCACTTAAAGTACAAATGTATGTTAACATCAAATTATAAATCAGCATCCATTAACTTTCAGAGAAGATTTATAAGTGTACTGAAAGATGTAGTTTTCTACATTTTCTTTATGGAAAATAAATAAGTTTCTATGTACGTCAGTAATTCAGAAAGTAATGCCTCCTATTTATTTCCATGGAAACTACAGCAGATACAAAGAACAATAACATTTTTTGATAGAGAAAAATCTCAGCTACAAAACACTATTTTTCAACATAGCCACAACTGTTAGCTCTGCACTAGCTTTGCATTATCATCAGTGATGAACAGGAACCTGCATACCATACTCGTAAACATCTGCACCAGCAAAGGTGACCACTGTCACTGTTGCCACTGCTGACATGTACCACTCAGCCTCACTGTGCTCACATCCACTATTCAATCTCCATCAGTTTTCAGCAAGCATCCATGAATGTCAATGGATGCCGTTTTTACTGCATGGAGGAATTCAGTGACACACCCTTGCTCCGTATGCACTTCCATGTCAGACACCATTCTGTCAGACTGTCCTTCTGCTGCCAGCTGTCGCACAGCCACACAGTGTAATGAGATATTGGTGGGGATGTTCAGCCTCTACTGCCACCCCACCAATATCCACTTCTGACCTCGTGGGCCAACATCATAACATAGGAGACATTACCTTTGAAGTAGCCTGCATATCAGTTCTCATCTAGCTGGATTCAGAGAGGCAGTATTCATATAATAAAATGGTCCCATTTACATAGAATCATGGAATCCTGGAATCACAAATGTTGGAAAAGACCCACAGGATCATCCAGTTCAACCATTCACCCATCACCAATGGTTCTCAATAAACCACGTCCCTCAACACAACATCCAAACGTTCCTTGAACACCTCCAGGGTCGGTGACTCCACCATCTCTCTGGGCAGCTCATTCCAGCGCCTGACCACCCTTTCAGAGAAGTAGTATTTCCTGATGTCCAGCCTGAACCTTCCCTGGCGCAGTTTGAGGCCATTCCCTCTAGTCCTATCGCTAGTCACACGAGAGAAGAGGCTGACCACCAGCTCACTACAACCTCCCCTCAGGAGGCCTCACCAGTGCTGAGTACAGGGGGACAATTACTTCCCTGTTCCAGATGGCAATACTATTTCTGATACAAGCCAGGATGCCATTGGCCTTCTTGGCCACCTGGGCACACTGCTGGCACATGTTCAGTCTAGCAATGATCAATACCCCCAGGTCCATTTCCTCTACGCAGTCTTCCAGCCACTCTGCTCCAAGCCTGTAACATTGCCTGGGCTTGTTGCAGCTAAAGTGCAGGACCCAGCGTTTGGTCTTGTTGAACCTCATTGCACTGTCTTCAGCCCAGCTATCCAGCCTCTCCAGATCCCTCTGTAGGACCTCGCTACCCTCAGGCAGATCAACACTTCCAGCCAACTTGGTGTCATCTGTAAACTTACTGAGGGTGCACTCAGTGCCCTCATCCAGGTCATCAATAAAGATAATGAAGAGGACAGGCCCCAGCACCGACCCCTGGGGAGCACCACTCGTGTCCGGTCGCCAGCTGGATTTAACTCCATTCACCACCACTCTCTGGGCCTGGCCCCCCAGCCAGCTCCTTATCCAGCCAAGAGTGTACCTGTCCAAGCCATGGGATGCCAGCTTCTGCAGCAGAATACTGTGGGAGACAGTGTCAAAGGCTTTGCTGAAGTCTAGGTAGACTACGTCAACAGCCTTTCCTTCATCCACCAGACGGGTCACTAGATCATAGAAGGTAGTCAGGTTGGTCAAGCAGGACCTGCCTTCGTGAATCCATGTTGGCTAGGCCTGATTCCCCAGTTGTCTCATACATGCTGCATGATCTCCCTCACGACAATCTGCTCCATAACCTTCCCCGGCACCGAGGTCAGGCTAACAGACCTGTAGTTCCCTGGATCCTCCTTACAACCCTTCTTGTAGATGAGAGTCATATTGTCAAGCCTCTAGTCTTCTGGGACCTCTCCAGTCAACAAGGAGCACTGATAGGTGATGGAAAGCAGCTCAGCTATCACCTCTGCCAGTTCCCTCAGCGGTCTCAGGTGAATCTCATCCAGCCCCATGGAC
>PPHD01006967.1:0-16371 GCA_002909625.1 Bambusicola thoracicus
TGTTGTAGTGTAAAATTTTAGATGAGAATATATATAGGCAATTGTTCAAAAATCAAACTTAGTGCTTCCATAATAACCACGGCTTTTCCAAGATTCCTATGGTTAGGTTGTGGTTGGACTCATTGATCTTTAAGGTCTTTTCCCACCTGAGTGATTCTATGATTCAGTTTGCATTGCATTCTCAGAGATCCAATGGTATACAAATGAGTTACCAGACCAATGGTAGGGAATTCTTATACATACTTGCCTGTAAAAATATCAATTACTGATGAAAAAAAAAAAAAAGTGTAAATTTTCTCTATTTTCTCTGAAGATACTTTTGACCTATGCAATTAGATAGATCTTCTCTAACGTTGACGCGTTATTTTACAAGTTAATAATTATTTCTTTAGGTCGCCAGCAATTTCTAGCTGGCACAAAATCCCTGTTGTCCTCTGGATGGATGCTCTCTTCATTAGTATTTCTTTTAAATTTTAAGAGGCTGTATGCTGCCCCTGGCACGGATGTATATCCCCTGGTGCAACTTCTGTGCTGGCCAGATAAAAGGCAGTGCACAGTCATTTTAGACTGATCTGCATCTAACAATAATTGTGGCAACAGTACACATGTCTTAGAAAGTAATTTGGGTGATATTGGAGTGCTGGAGATGTTTTTGTTATGCAGACTCAGTTATGATTCATCGTAAGAGGAAAAGGCGCTATTTAGCATTCAAGGAGGGATGAACAAGATGAAAGTTGTGTTTGGGATGGGCACTTGTCACTACCGAAAATATCTGTGGAGTCTCCAGGGAGTCTATTCAACTCTGCCACGTCTACATTAAAAGGAAACAACATCAATTGGACTGATGAGCTTGGATGGGTTTCAGAAAGCCGCTTCAGTGTGACATTCAAGTAAGCACATCAGTTTTAAGGACTGTGGTTCCCTTTTCAGAACAGATAGGATATGAAAAGTAAATAAACCATTCCTGTATCCAGGATGAAGAAAAACAGTGGATGAGGAGGAGCATGGAAGAGCATAGCTGAAATGTTGTAGGTTTGATTGCATGTAATGGCACAAAGCTGCTGTGTTGGCACTGGGGACCAGCTCTCTACTGCCTTGCCCTGTGGGGTGCAAAGTGGTTGTAAAAGCCTTCTCAGAGTGACCAAGTGGCATGGTCTTTACACTGTTTTAAATAGCCAGTATGTGAAACAGCAAAGAGCCAGACTCAGGTATGGGATCTCTGCAAATACTCGTCAGGCTCTGTTCGAAATGCAGGAGGTTTCCTTGCCCACTCTAAACCAGATCTGCAGCCCACTCAGCAGCTGCTCCACTTAATTGTTCTGTAGCTTTCTTGGCCAAAATCTTCCTTGTGTCTGAAAGAGCACCTTGAAGATAAACTATGAAACTGATTTTTAAGATGTCTTATTTGCCCATGACAGAAAAATTCTTGCCAGGGAGACTATCACAAAATGAAAGCCGTAGATCGGGCTTAGTCATGCTGCTTCTACCTTTACCCCCAGTGACTACACTGTAGCTTGAATTGATCACAACAAGTGAATTGAAGCCGTTAGTTCATTTAATTGTCAGTTCTGTGTCTATCCACTAAGTCAGTCAATGATTTTTCTGAAGTGACTGCTACTACATCACAGAGCTGCTTACATGGCCATTGGATGTGTATTGATGGTGCTAATGGAGTCACTGAGCCAAGCTCACATCTAGCAGCGTCACAGCTCTCCAGATATTGATTGTGATGGCATTTTGCTCTGCAGCAGAATCCAATGCACTAGCTAGTTGGTAGGATGACATAGCTTTAAGGCTGAAGAGGCTTCATGTAATTTGAAAGAAGACAATAAAATGCAAAAACAATGGTTCTGATGGTGATATAGGATACACAGGCTAGATTTATAGTCATTGAGATTCAGAGTCTCTTGGAGTAACTTCAAAATAGTGACTGTAGTATTGATTTTTTAAATATTGAATTTAATAATCATATTTCAATTAAAAAGAACTTAAAGAACCTTGCTGGCTGCTCTGAACCTAGCCACTATAAATGATTAATTTTTAATGGTTTGGGTGATAGAGGAGTTTTGGTGAATGTTTGAAAGAAGGACAGCAACAATCTCACAAGTTAGTCTAGGGAAAATTTCCATTTGTCCTGAGTGCTAAACTGGTCCTTATTGGGTCTAAAAGCATCTCGTAGAAAACAGCTGTTAGGTCACTAATCCACCTCACTCTGAAGATAGGATTTCTCTTAGCTGTATTCTATGTAGAAATGTGTCTTTGTGTTATGTTAAAAGCTAACATTAATTTCCCTCTATTTTGCCTCCTTTCAGTATGCTGTGCTGCTGTAAATAATCACTGCCTCTTGGATGTTTGCAGCGTACTGGTGTTTGTAGACTCCCCACTTCTGATCATTGACAACTTCAGCTCTATCTGAGATAGTAACCTAGAGGGGAAAAGCTGTGTGTTCTGTTACTGACCCTTTGAGAAATACATTACCCTTCCCTATCAACTTTGCATCTAAGGAAAATTATTTTTTGCTATAGGGTCTTTCATTCAAGGTTGATCTTTCTCTGTCAGGTGGCTTCGTTAAAACTGTCTTTAAGACCTCTTTTGGGAGCAGACTGATTGTTTCTATCAAGGATCAAGAAAATACATGCAGTTAGGTAAGATGAGATTGTTGTAACATCCGATAATAACTAATTTCTTGTTCAGTTGAGGCATTTGGTTATTCTTTGCATTGGCAATCTTCTCCATTGTTCTAAGAAATTTTCTAGAAAACAGGCTTCTGTGTACAAACTAAAACCTTTGTATTTCTGGAGGGAAGCCAGTGAATGTGATGGTACATCCTGTTGCAGAATCAATTTGGGATAATGATAAGTGGTTTACAACCACTCAACCCAAACAGAGAAATGTGGCTGGGGTGTACAGGGGAGAATTAGCAAAGTTTTGTACATATTTTTACAAACTACTGAGATCAACTGCAGGATCACAAACAAGAATCAATTCTTTCTCTGAATGAAAAAGAATAACACCACCACCACCAAAGTATCCAACAGAGCACCAGTGGAAGAACACTTCACTAATGATGGTGATAAGCCTATTGAAATGTTAAGAGCAAGTCCTGTTTGCCCCCTGCTTACTGTGCTGGAGCAAGACCTTTACTGGGAACGCATAGTGCAACCTTAAGATTTGAAGCTCTTAAGAAAGCAACAGCTTTTTTCTGTTTCCCTCCCCTCCCCCTTCCCCCCCCTTCCCCTTCTCTTTTCTTCTCTTTTCTTCTCTTTTCCCTTTAAAATAGTTTTACAAGTAGTATTTTCAGAACTCTTTAACAAATGATCTAAAAAGTGGTACTTTATTAATGCACCTAGGAAACATGCATGTATGTTACGGTACTTGCACAGAATGTTAATGAGAAAATCCAACTCCCACAAATCAGGATTACATTGTAAGAGTAAGGACTGATAATGTGAATAAGTGTTTTCAGGATCAGATTGCACTCTATGTTTTAAAATTTCTTGAAGTTAATGGTTCCTCCAGCTAAAAGTTTACTGCCAGGAAAGCCCTCCATATTGATTATTATTGCATATTAATGGCTCTATCAGGTATTTATTTTGCAAGTTTCTAGGTTGAATTTTTTTATTGATGTCTCCCAGGAGTGAACAGACTTCAGGAGAAGTGGAAATAGCCACTCCTCTTTCGCCAGGTCTGAATATTTCAGTGTATTTTCAATATATCAGATCTGTTACAGGAGCGTTTGGGGCCAGTATTTGGCTTCCAGTAACGTGATGGATTGAAAGACTTTTTGTGATATAAATGTGAACTTAGGAGCCAGCTGGCTGGATCATGTCCAAAACGCTAACATGAGGAATCGCAGAGGGACAGCTTTCCAGTAGTGTAGTTAGTGGGCTTCAGTGCTCTCCATGAAGAACTCAAAACAGTGTATGCAAATCAAACTGCACATTTCCACTACTACAGTTGTACGTGCAAGTGGACATAAATTTAGCAGTCCTCTTTAGATTGGTTGTGCCAGTATCCAAGAAGTACTCAGATGGAGTCACATCCTTTGCAGGGTTACTTTGGGGCAGCACAAAGGTAGGCAGTGAGACTTAATTTAACCTTAAGTGTGTGTGCCAGGGTTTGCATATTTCCACTCTGCTGCAGTTAAATACATTGGTAAAACTAACTTGTCGATCAAAGATAGATCCAAAGTGGGAGGAGGTTCACGTAGTGATTTTGCTGGCTTGTCTTGCCATAGGGTAAAATATCAGACGGACAGTATTTTCAGAATTACTCTCTCCTCATAGCTCTATCTAATTTGGGTTACAAATCCATGAAATCGAAACCTCAGGTAACAAATACTGGCATTAAAATAATGGTTATTCGCTTCTCAGTAATTACAAGTCATTTATGTATTTTTTGCTTAGAAGAAAATCTGGTTTTGAACTACTGGAAAATTAGAGTTGTTATTTAGAACACTTGAATTCTTTTTTTTTTTTTTTTTTTTTTTTTGGAAGCGCCTATTGAAATCATTAATTTGTACACATCATACACTGTAAGTCCAAAATAGGTTTTAAAAATTAGACTGCTCATTACCTAGCAAGAGCTGTTAGAATTGATTATGTTTATGCCCGCACTACGAACTTGAGAAGACTACGTTTCATAAGAATACTTTTGTGTGAGTTTTCAGACAATGGGCACAGTAATTCAAGGCTTTCTTCTTTCATTTGAAAGTTAATTTGGATGAAAGCAAGGCTTGCATTTAAAGTGCAAAAAGCTCTTCCTGCGTAAGTCCATGTGTGGACAGTTCTAATTTGGGAATCAAAATGTCTTCTTGTTTCACTTAATCTTCTTTGAAAATAGAAGTGTTTAGCTTAATCCTTCATTGAACTGGAACAGGTCCACTTATTTCAGTCCACCTGTGAGTTATGTTGGAAAGGGAGAAACTTTTCTGAATAACGACTGTTCGTTTTGGAACTATTTTTTTAGGTCTGAGTCAGATCTCAGTTGACACACACTGCAGCCTTCCAAATCTTGAGTCTAAATTTTTTAGCCATCTCATCAAATAATGGACTCTGTTCTAAAAGCTTTCAAGAATAGACTCAAAGCTGAATCTAAGCTGTACTGAGTATTTGTGACAGAAATGAAACTGAGGTCTTGTGGCTTTTACCAATTTCAGAGTAAAATTAATTCTTTGCTGGCTGTAGGTATGGATGGTAGCAACACTGTTACATAACAGTAAAAATGACAGTGATTATGGTCATTAATTTAACAAAATAAAGTATTTGTTATTTTGGTGCATGGGGGAAATCAAGGCACGTGCAAAAAATCTTGCCAGCCTTGCATCCCAGAATCTGAACTGTGCTTAACCATTTACAACTGTAATACAATTGAGAACTTGAGACTAAATAAGCATCTTTTGGGAAATTCTGTACATTCTGAGAGTTAAATAGAAAATCCTTGAACTTTAGTCGCTGGAGAGGTCAAGTCATTAGTTTTGATTTGTCTTGCCTTCCCTTGTCTTCCCTTCCCTTTCCACTTCTTATTGCAGTCTGTGCCATTGCTGATGTGCGTACCTGGGTAACACTGAAGGTCAAACAGTCTGTGTGCTGGGCATTTCAAGCAGCTCTCCTGCTTAAGTTCCAAATCATTAGCATAGCTAATGCGAATATATATAAGTATAAGCATAGTCAATGGGAAGGAAAAATAAAGTCCACTATATAGTACATCTAGCAATAGAAAACGCTACAGAATGACAATATAAATTTTTAATTCAGTGTTCCTCCGTTTGAAAAAAAAAAAACACAAAAAAAACAAAAAACAACAACAACAAAACCCAACAACACACCACCACGAATCCCCTCCCCCTGACAAGCTTGCTAAAACTAGGTCTGAATTCCCAGTGGGAATAATGAGCAACAGCAAGAGTGAATGCTGGGAGAAAAGAATGCAATTGTATTAGACTCCATCACAATGGGAGGTAAACCCAAATCATTTATAAAAGGTAAATGCTGGCAGAACACAGGGAGCTCAGAGCACCACACTGCAGGTGTGATTTATGAGGCTGGGGACTGGCTATAAATCAAACCCTTTTGTTTTAAATAGTACTGCTTCAATGCAAGATATCAGTTTACATGTAGAGGAAATGATGAAAAAAAATGCAGTGCATTGCATCCCAGGAATATTAGAGAATCAGATTTACAATGAGACTATCAGTACCACATTCAGACAATAGGTATCTGATGCGCAATTTAACGAATGCTCTCACTGCTTGAGCAGAGTGCCCTAATCTACCAACTCAAGTTTGTCTTTAATGTATTAATTTGGGGATCTATTTTATGAGACCAGCTGTTAAAATCATTTCACTTATGATCAGGAATGCATTGGCCATTCTTGTTAAGTAGCTAGAGGTGTCCTTTTATGCCACCAAAGGCTCTGCCTGCTTCTCTCCTAGCTCTATTTTTCCTTAATTATGAAGGTTTATGAGTCTCATTATTTAGTGGCCTCGTGCAGTATAAATGGGTGTATAAAATAATTAATTCCTAAGGATTCAAACAAGAACAAGGCATCCTGGAAACTTCTATACGATGACAAGAAAATATCTCTAGGGGGAAAAAAAAAAAGGTCCTTTCTCCCTCTTTTGATTGTATAATTAGCAAATAGAAGAGATTTTAATGGTAACAATCTATCGGCAAAATGATCTCTTCTGCTCTGCTTTCCAGATCTGCCAGGGCTTAGCTTGGCTGCATATTTTGCGTTCATTTTGCATACGTACCAGCAGAGCAAATGATATTCCTGAAACCACTCTCCCTCTTGAAATGTGGGCTAGGGAAACACTTAGAAAAGCTGGGAGAGGACAAAAGGCCTGAATAAAGGGAGGGACAGCAGTTTTATCAGTGTTTAAAGAAATTTACAGTGGAACAATAGCTGAGTGCGTTGCACGTATCCTAGCCATTTCATGTAATAGTATTATATCAGCAATGATTTAGCCATCTGAACGTAAAAAGTTGCCTTTAATTCACTGATAAGCATAGTGCCTTCATGTCAGCAAGGAGCCAAGAGACATCTTGTACTGCAGTGCTTTATCACAATTCAATTACTTTCCAGGAGTCCAAAATGCAAACGCTATAGAAACACGAGCACAATTTTGAGGGTCTTTCTGGAGCTCGGATATTGATATAGCCAGCATCAGCTATTGCTGGAGGCATTAATTTCAATTGCTAGTGTGGGGAAAGTATCATTTCACTGAATCATTGATTTTTTTTTTCTTTTTTACTTATTATTATAAAATGTGTCTAGTGCCATTATTTTATTGGGCACTCTGTAAATGTGAAAACATATTCCTGCTCAGTAGAGCTTGCAGTCTAAATTAGAGCAATATATGAAAAAGATACACTGATGATGAACTGAGGAAAAGAAGACAGTGCCTGAAATTGCTTTTACTTCTTCCTCAAATCTAACCATGGTTCCAGCTGATCAGGGGCCTAACTTTTAAAAGTATTTAATCTTCTTTTTTCCAAAGATTAAGATGTTTAAATATCTTTAAAAAAACCAGCCATTTTACAAGTGGAATTTAATGGTTTTATAAATGGCGCCACAAAAACACTTCTGATGGGAGAGAGGCAGAGAAGGTTTGCACCTTCTGAATCTTATACTGTCCTGACATGAGAATCAATTCAGATAGCTGTGGATCTGTCCATGCTGTGGAGTCACCGTGGTTGCAATGCCATCTTCACAATGCTTTGTGATTTGACTGGATTCCTCAAAGCTCTTTCCTTTTTAGGCTTTTCTTTTTCTTTTTCCTGGGCAAACAATGTCTTGTTTCTTTGTCTGTTTTATCCTGTGAGAGACATACTTTTGTGGGCCATAGTAGTGATTTAAAGTGATTTTTTGCAAACTCCTTCGCCTTCTCCACAAATAAAAACGTCACTCAAGAGGCCTTACTACAACAGTCAAGAAGAAATATAATTAAAGCAGATTTAAAGATTGAGTTTCTGTGCCATTATAAAGGTTAAATACACGGAAAAGCAAAAGAACATTTGTATAGCAGAAACAATAATGAAGGGTTTACATCTGCAGCCTCTATGAACAGAAGAGCTTGTGGGTTTCCTTATGTACAGTCATTGGGACTAGCTGGTAATTACCAAGTTCAAAGCCCATTGTCTCCTCTAAAAAGCCAACTTGTTTTTTGGGGTTGTTTCTGCATGACGTGATGTCTGACGGCTCTCTTCCTTTTATAGGCCTTCTTGGTGTGCATCGAATCCTGACCTGTGTTGGAAAGCAATCTTTGTGAACATTTTTACAGAGAGGTGTGTAATAGATCCAGCAAAGGCTGAAGACTGGTAATAGTGGCTGATGTAGTACCACGGAGAAAAGAAATCTGAACACTGCTCTCCAAGGAGTCTGAGTGAGAAGGGAGATAATAGTAGGTTTCATTGCCTAGTTGGAGTTGACAGAAGGCGAGGTGATTTTGCTCTTCAAATTGTGCTCAGAGGACAGGAGGTGGCATGTATATTGCAGTCCATGTGGTAGGTGATAGGACAGGCATCGTGTTACATACGAAGGTCTCCTGCAGAGCTGATGTCTATTTTTCCTACTGCAGAGTTGGTATGTTGACTGCCTCCTTGCAAATCCAAAGCCTTGCCATGGTTTGCTCTCTGTATAATTTCATTAAACCAATGGGGAATTGCACTGAGGTAAAACTGCAGGAGAAATTTTGTATTCTGTAGCTAACAGGGGATGTCATGAATTTATTGTAAATTTATTCTACTGGTGTGGTTTTACTTTCAGGTACACACTGTCATGCATAAGCTCTTTCAAGATGTCTGCAGCAATAGCTGCAAGTGTGAAGTGTTCACTAGGGGCTTCTATAGTGCACTGCTGTCTGTGTGCAGGCTGTGCAAAGTGGGGAATTCACCTTGCTTCTTAAACCATAACCTTCCACATAGGAAGCTCAAGTAGGTCACTTAGGGGAGCCAGGAAATGCACTGCGTGTCTGATACTAATCTTATAGCCCAGCTAGTAAACGGGAGTGGCCAACGACGCACATCCCAGTTTGTCAGATGTGCTCATGGGTTCTCTGAGATGTTACAGATAGAGTATATATCAGAGCTTAGAATCTGACCTTAAAAAGTAGATGTTTTCTAAGATTGTATTTGACTTCCTTGTGATAAGAATTAGCTTTCCATCTTAATCAGCATTTGTGACTTGATTCAGCAAAGCACTGAAGATGTGCTTAAGGCAATCTCTATTCAGCAAAACTTTTGACTTTGAATACATGCTCCATGAACAGAAATTTAAATTATGGGTACATAGGCTTCACAAAATTGGGTTTCAACTTTGGGGAAATCAGTCATGATCACTTAGTTTGTAGTGCAAAAATCTCTCCACTTTTGCTGAGGAAGGGACTGGCACAGGAGTCATTGGAAACCAAGGTTAATTGTGTGCAGCTAGCAGGAGATTTTAGACCCTTGATTAAATAACAGCTAAGCACGTGAGCACAGATAAATTAAGTGAAAAACAATCTCTGTAAGCATTTAGATCTATATAAAGAAAAATTTTGAAAGATTGACATTTCAGTGTCAAAATTCAAGCGAAAATTTATGATTCAGAAAATGTTTGCAGTAGTCAGTAACCCTCAGCATTCATGTTATGCCTATATGCCTGCAGACAGACATTCCCTTCCTTATTCATTTTTCCAATTTTCTGTTTTTGTAAAACTATAAAATAAATAATCAAAATTTGTGATATGCTCCACCGTTTCTCCGGTACTGCACTGTAGGATACAATAAGAACATACGGAGTGAGAATAAAGGCATCAAGGATATCAAAGATAAAGACATTCCTTTACTCCTTGTCAGGCAAAGAGGAAACATAGGGAAGTCTTCACAGCTTTGATTCTGCTGTTATTAGACCCTAATGCAGGTAAGAAATACCATCTTTGGCTGAGCTGTTACTGGAGTTCTGCAAAGTCTTGTTCCGTGGACAGGCATGCGATCTGAACATGAGACCACTTTTACTTATATGTGCCATTGACAGCAGCAGTATCTCTCTTCCTCCCCTACCATCTGCAGGCCAGAAATATCACTATCTCCCAGTCACTGCAAACTGAAGAACCCAACTGTCCTTATCTACTCTCCAAAATGTGCACTCTGAGGAATGTCCTGCAAATGGTAACTTCCTGATATTACTCAAATGCTCCATAGTAACGTCATTGAGAATGGCTCCTGAAATTTAAACATTTGTATGCTTTTTTTTAGCATTGAAATGAAACCTGTTCTCTTACAAAATAAGTTCATTAGTTGAACAGAGCTCTTACACAGCATTGTAGGAATTAGTATTTCAGATAAGAGCAGTTTCTGGTCTGGTGCCTATCTTCAGTTTTGCCAGCAGGCAATGATGTAACAGTTTGGCAATGGGAAGCGTTCTCTAACAGCTTTGATCATGCCCTAATGCAGGTGCTAATTGCTGCCCTTGAATACATCTGATAAACTGTTATCATAGTCCAGTGATTTGTTAGGTTTGAGGTGGGCTGTTCAGTTATGATGTGAGGGGTGGAGGATTCTTGATGCTAACAGACATGGTTTAATGGTGGGACTCAGCAGATCAGGTTGGTGGCTGGACTTAGTGATCTTGAGGGTCTTTTCCGACACAAGTGATTCTGTGATCACATTGGAGAGCTCACCTCAATCCTTATAAATTGGAAGCGTGACTTTGGAACGGGAATCTGGATATGTTCATAATTTTATGCACTTTTCTGTTGCTGTTGTTTAAAGGTACAAAAGGTACATAACAGCATTAACAAACTATCACTTCAAAATGTAATATTAAAAAAAAATTGAGAACACTGAGAACACATGTCCTAATTATTGCATATTGCATTAACTTTAATTTCCCATTAAACTGGGAAAGAGCAAGTTTTGCTATTTTTTACATTATTTATTTAGTGTCCTTGTAAAGCTGTATTTATCTCTCTATCATTCTAACCCTGGTAGGAATTTCTTTTTTTAAACCTCATAAATTTGAGGAGTTTTCTATTTATTCATCTGACACATTCATTGTTAGCAATGTTAGACTTTTTTTCCTTATGTGTTGTGTAACCAGTGATTGGCCCCGTTTAGTTCTAAGTGTTGGGAGAAACAGAAACCCACTGATTTACAGAACCTGCTTCATAAATCCGTAGACTCTGTATATTCCAGTCACAATCTCTATCTGTGCAAAATTTGGAATAAATGTATTAAGTCAAGAAAGCTGTTTTAGTTTAACATAATGTAATAATAGACTCTGTCTTCAAACTCCATCTATCATTCCAGCACTCGTTAGGCATTCTGGTTTTGTTCATAGTAGAAGCCATCATAAAGAAATTCATTTTCCTCTGTTCACTCATCCAATTTATTGTAAGAGAGCTCCACGTTCGTTTGCCCGTTACACAGCATTTTGTAGGATGAGAAAGAAACAAGCCAAAAGCGGCAGAAGAAATAGTTATTGTGTTGGGTAAGACTGCTCTCATTTATAGTGGTATGAATGCAGAACAGCTCTACTTCTCCCAAAGTTTATTTGTGCTAACTGAATGCGACTGAACACCAACACCCACCCTCTTTTATTCCTATTTTCTTCATTTTCCTGAATTATAGAGGCTCCATAGCCTCTGTGTTATTATGATTTCCATCACTTCTGTCGTTACTTCCCTTCTAGCTGTGTTCCCCACATTGCGCAGTTAGGTCATGTGCCCTCCAGCCTGTTCATACTGCACTACAAATAAGCTGAGAAGCAATACTGTTGATGCAATTGACACCATCCTCTTTCCTGTCCCCAGTGGCAAAGCTGTTTGTGGCCATGATGCACCTGGTCTCTTCTATCCGGAGGGCAGGACCCTGGAGTTGTTTCTGCATCTGGGTCCCTCACAGAGCTGCAGGACGCATGGTGTGTTTCAGTATGGATACCACCCATGGTGTGCTGGATGCCCTGCAATGGCAGTGACAGAAAGCAAGAGCTTTATCCTCCTTCATTGCTCTGCTCTGTGAACAGAATGGTGCTCTTGGTGGAGCCAAATTGAAAGCTTTCTGTGCAATTGGCACAGTTAGAAATCTGCAGTCAGGAGTGTGTGAGCTGGTAAATCTGTAAGTGGAGAGAGTTGCATGGAGGCTTGACATAACAGTAGGTGAAGTGATCCAGTAGTAGTTTTGCTTTCCCTTTATGTCACACTCTGGCTTCCTGTTCAGCTACAACAAACAAAATCTTCCCAAGCTCAACTTCAGGGCCTTACAGATGTTGCCTTTCCTGTCACGGCACCTTCATCTACCAATTTACTAATTTGATGTTTGCCCTGTGCCTACGTGGCTTTGTGCTTTCTGTCCTGTACCTTCTATCTCTGGCAGTTTTTCCCCGGAAGACTGACCTGCTATCGTATATCAGTATTTTGTTCCCACCTACCATCTTTTTCTTGCCTTCTGAATCTACTGTCATTAGACCTTTAAGTCATAAAATATCTTGCTTGGGTTTGTTATGTGTGCTGTCTATTTATACTTGTTGGGTGGGTTATGATCAGTGCTCTTTCTGTGGGTCTGTGCTCCTGAGAGCTGTACAGGATCTCTGTAGACCATCATGTCTGAATGTATCTTAATTTCTATGATCTGAGGACAGCAGCTGAATCCAGTACGTCATGGCATTATCCACTGCTAAAATAATTACAGCAGTTTCTTGCAGCTAAACATGTAGATATTGTGCATGAAGTGTTTATGCACTTATGCAATCCTGGGAGGAAAAAAAAAATCTGTTTGGAAATCCTGAATAATAGCTTTGATTATTACATTAAATTAATATTGCAGAGCCTTTCCCTTTGGAACAATGATTTGCCCGCTGGTTAGAACAAATCAAGTAAGTATGTTATACAAGTAGCAAGCCATTATTGAAGATGTGTCACAGCATTCGTAGGGCACTGGGCTGAGCTAAGCTGTGCTTTCATGCTTGTGGTGCACTCCCAAGACCCATTTTGACTGGGTGGCTTGAGGCTTGGTCTTTTTCTTTGGCTTCTCTGGTGGTTTTCTAATAAACAGCCTGTCTGCCTGTTATGCTTTCACAGCTGTATTAGCCCCATTGGCCTCCCCACCAAGCTGCTGACTAACGTCATCTCATCTTTTCTGAGAACCTCAGTGCTGCTGGAAAAGTGAATTTACAATTTATTCCTCAGGGATGTGGCAGCTGATAGGTAACAGGCAAACACCCTTTGCACTCTTTGCACACCAGTCAATTTTCTAGTGAAATAACACAAGAAATGACACATCTGTGCATGTACATGTATGCATATATATATGTGTGTGTGTGTGTATGTAATCAAATTTACTAAGTGAAAATTTACTTCTGTGCAAAAATGTGTATGCGTGCATGTCTATCTTTCTCTGAAAAGAAGGGACCGTACCCTATGCCTTATGTTTGCCCCATGTCCCTACCACTCCCCGGAGTTCCTAATGTTTGTGTCAGAACCTTCTCAGCCGCCCATGGTCCTCACATGGTGCACAGCTTCTCTGAAACACAAGCTTGGTTTCATTTTGTTCCTGTTTCCTTCCCTGGCCCGCTGCCTTCTCCATCTCTTTGTCTGATTTCTTTGTTGCTTAACTTGCCCTCCCCAGTTTCTTAATCCGTGTGATTTTATCAAGGCAAAGTATGTGCTTCTGTAGGATCGTATCAATGCTTCGTTTCATTCTTCTGCTTCTAGTAAAATTCCCAGGCTCTGGCTCTAGACTACAGTCAATCTGATTTTTTTCTGGAATTTAGCCTTCTCTTTGCCTTGCCCTGGTGTCCAGCTACCAGTCCTTACAAAGAGTCTCTTTCAAAGGCAGACTTTTGGCATTGTTTCCCTGCTAATCGGCACAAATGGCATTGAACCAAGGTGCGGTGAAGGCAGCCTAACACAAAGTACAAGCAATTCCCACATTGCAACGAGGATTTGGTGATGTGCGTAGATGCTGAGAGGGTTTTAAAAAAGGCTGACCAAGGGGGGAAGGCAAGGCCTCAACCTCAATTAGTAACTCAAAAAAGTGTTCAAGTCTCCAATTACAGAAACTGAAGAAAGAAAAAAAAATGGAGGAAAAAAAAAAAGAAGAAAAAAAAGTGAACAACCTCTTAAACAGTGCAGCATAGGAGTAGTTTTCGCTTTCATGCAGCAAACAGGAGTTTCAGGAGTCACTCGGTTTCAAATGAGCCGTGTTTGACAGGCAAACTCAGAGTGAAACCTGAGCGGAGTGCTTGTGAATGCGCTTGGGTTGAAACCAAAGAAAAGCTTTCCATGAATCGCCACAAGTGGAAACTGCCGCGATAACCCAGATGGGTGCCCCACTTCCCTGTAGGCCTGTGCAAAGCCCAAGGAAGTGACCTGGAGTACAGCCTGCTGCCCTAAATAGGACACTGGGAAAGAGTGGTTGTTAAGTGTCAGGCACGCTTTGCTCCTCTCCTGTGGGGTTTAGGATGGGAGGTGCAAATCCCTCTGAGGTGGGGCCTTCTCCCTGCCAGCTGCTCTTGGCATCGTTGTGTCCCTGTTCTGCCGATGTTGGCGGGGTGTCCAGCCTCTGCAGGCGGCACGTTTCCCTGCGAACCTGGGATTGCTGCCCTTGCTTACATGTTCTGTGCCTGCATTTCCAGAGGCTGAATTTCAGCCTCGTTTAATTTTTTCGTGTCTTCATTTTTTAACGTAGAAAAATAGAAAGTTGTAGAGTGCTTCCTCCCTACACCTCCCTGTTTCTTGTAGTCTATAACCATTCCCTGAAGTATAGCTCCAGTTGAAAAGTGAGGATTATTTAACAGTACACAAAAGCCTGACACTGTATTTACTGACACTACTAAGGAAAATAGGAATATGTTACTTTTAGTGCTGCAGTTTTATGACAGAGAAAGGGATCTTTTTTTTTTTTCTGAACTTGGGGCAGACTTTTATTTCCAGATCACTTTCCAGAGCTGTAGCAATATTAGATGACTAAGTACATTTATAATGTTTTCTATTGTTGAATTGCATTTCTTTCTGATAGAGAACATTTTTCTTCATGAAACTTGGGGAACCTTTAGACTTTCTGAGTGATTTCTCTGTTAGATTAAGTCTGAGCAGAGTCGAAGATAAGTCAGTTGTTCCGATTCGTGCTGACTGTTGCACACCAGCATCAGTGCTGACTGAGCGAAACAGAAGAGGTTGAAGAACTGACTTAAGTCAGTTCCACGATATGTGGTTGCTTCACTGCTATCTGTCTTACCTCCATCAAATCCCATCTATCTGTACAGGAGACATGCTGTTGTCCAGCATACTGTTGGTCAAGCTTCACCCAGGTGGTGGTAGAGAAATTTATGTTGGTACCATGGGTGTCCCCATGCAGCTGACGTGCTGAGGATGCTCTCTGTCCCAGCATCCAAGTTCTTAATGATGAAGTCAAACAGCACTGTACTGACCTCTGTGGGACTGTGCCAATGCCAGGTCCCCATCTGGACTTGGTGCTGCTGGTCACAGCCCTTTGAGCCCAACAGCTCCGCCAGTTTTCAGCCCACCTCACTGTCCACTCATCCTAGTCCGCACTTCATCAGTTTGTCTGTGAGGTTTCTCTAAGAGACAGTGTTGAAAGCCTTGCTAAAATTACAGCTTTCCTAAGATCAAGACTTTCAGATCTGATCCTAAGGAGGATTTCCTTTTCTGAGTTGCTATAGCACTGTAGAGGCCTTTCGTGCTGGACAAGCCACTGAGATTCTGCCTGTGCCATGCTTGACATGGCTGGACCTGAGGTTTGTGGTTATACAGAAAGAAGGGAGGAAGGATCTTTCATAGAAAGTATTTTAATTCTGTCAAGTACAAGCAGCTTATGTAATAAGTTTCAAAAGTGCGAGGTAGGCACAGACCACTGATACTAACTATTTGAAATACAGAAATAAGATAAAAGCATTTATAAAAACAGAGCAGTTCGTCAAAGCTTTTCAAATGTATCAAACTTAGAATCCATGAATGTTAAACACGTACCGTTTACCTTTAAGAGGAAAGGCTCTGCAGTGGGCATTTAGCTAGATTTGTACACCTACACACTGCAGATGGTTTAGTTTTATAAGAGATGAAACTGCATTTGGTGGAACTGATTAAATATAAAAACACCACCATCTGCCATTTATTCTAATATAAAATGGTTTGGGCAGATGCTGACATCTTTTGAGATGATTGATTCATCTCTGACAAGTGAAGATTCTCGGAGGGTTCCAGCTGCCCACTGCTTGCACAATACCCGCTTAGAGGAGCAAACGCCAATCACCGCAGCGTGCTTTGGATGGAGCAGGTGAGCGAAGGGCACTTTAATAACCAGCAGCTTGGAATTCCTAACTACATCGCTGGTGGCTCTTTTTTGGGGGGGGGGGGGGGGGGGGGGGGGG
>PPHD01006968.1:0-17664 GCA_002909625.1 Bambusicola thoracicus
TGTTTTAATAGGAAGCAGTAGAGACTTTATTGCATAGACACTAGCACTGCCTTTGTTATCTGTTCTGGTGGAGCAGTGTCCCAGGTTTTTCCTTGCATCTCATCTGTAGTTGTTCAGGCTGTGTATTGATGTTGGGAATTTCTCTTCAGGCTTGCGGGGAACCTTAGTGAACTGAATGTGATAATAATTGCCTGCGACTGCGGAAACTTGAGTCTAGTGACTAAGGAATCACCATTTTAGTATAAATTCCTAATTTATTCCTACTTAAGAATTATCTTTGTCTTATTCAAATGAAAAGCATTATGTTGAATGTGTAATGCAGGAGACGATTAAATAAATATAATGGGATTCATTTGTGAGACCTTTATAGCAGCATTCCAGTACCTCAAGAGAAGCCTGTAGGAAAGCTGCCGAGAGGGACTCTTTATCAGGAAGGGTAGTAATAGGACAAGGGTTAATGGCTTTAAAATGAAAGAAATCTAACATTTAGGGTTGGATATTAGGAAGAAATCTTTGCTCCGAGGGCAGTGAAGTACGGGAACAGGCTGCCCAGACAGGCTGTGGTTGCCCCATCTGTGGAGGCATTCAGGACCAGGTTGAATGGGACCTTGGGGAGCCTGATCTAATGGGTGGCAAATCTGCCCATGGCAGGAATTTGGAACTGGATGATTTTTAAGATTCTTTCGAACCCAAACCTTTCTGAAATTAGACGACAGGGCTCCCACTGCCTACCATTTGAGAAGAAGGGCAGCTTAAATACAGGAATTGACTTCTCTTTTAATTACTGATGACACATAATAACTTACAATGCCTTACAATAATGAAAGATGAACCTTGAGAGCAGAGGCTGTAGCATGTTTATTTTGGGATAGAAGTTTATCTGCAGAAGGTTACTAGTAAGGACATCCTTCTCCCTTATCTGTTCCCTGTATATAAAAGTTGTCATTTTATGAGGGGAAAGGTTCATATTCATCTGTGCAATCTCCTTCTGCCATTTAATAACCTATTAGGAGAAGATTTCATAAGAACAGCAAAAATATATATCACAAACTACAGACAAAGAAGAAATCATGAACAAGAAACTACAGTAGATTTGTTCTGTTGGCTAAAAACTTAAGCTTCATGAAGAATAGTCATTACTTGGTGCTTCATAGCTATTTTTCTGAACAGTATTTCTAAATGAATAGGTGTTTTAAAAAAGAAAAGAAAAATTGATGCCTTGTCCTCAAAAAAATTCCAAAGGCTGTGTGTATGAATGGTGCTTGGTTATTTCCCTCTTAGAAGAGGTAATATTCATTCTGGTTGTGAGGAGTTTGCCCTCTTTTTTTTTTTTTTTTTTTTTTTTTTCTTTTTTTCTATAGAGAAAGAAATAAATTCATGGACAGTGCCAGAGATCATGAGCATTACTCATTTTGACAGACTAAAAGCACTGAAATAGTAGCTTATGAGGTACACCTATAAAGAAAGCTGAGAATGTCTGCTTAGCATTAATCTTCAACGCTTTGAAAAATGAAAATAGTTTTGTTTCAGAATGAAGGAGAGACTCTTTTCTCTTAAATTTAGGATTCATCATTCCTTTGTTTGATTTTTCATTTTAGTTTATTTGCTCAGAGGCAAGTTGACTTAGCAAATGTCTTTGCAGAGTGATTGATAGATGGAAGATAGAAGGGAGAAGGTTTGATAAGATTTTAGTTGGTATGTTCAAGGTAAGGATTTTACGGGGTACAGAAAAGGTTCTTTTGCCCTGAGTGTCTGTCTTGTTGATAGTTATCTTCCTGTGATGTGCCTGGATTGACTTGACAGTAACTTGTCTTCTCTGCTCTGATCCACTTCCATTTGCTCAGCTCCTTAATAAGATCTAGCTTTTCATACTTCTTCCAAACAGATATAAAATGAATAGCTATAGCTTTCTTTTTTAAACGACTAGAAGAAACTATAAAGATTCTGTGTTTAATTCTCATATTATTAATGATGTAATGCCTAAAATATCTAAATTATCCTAGAGTGTATCTGAATAATCCATTCCAAATTAATATAGTAAGTTGGCCTTAACCACTAGTGGGGTAAACAGCATCTTTATTATTTCTGACTAATGTTCGTCTTCCTGATATCACAGACCTTTCTTGACAGATTTCACAGCTATCACTTCTGTTGCTTTAACATCTTTACCACCAATGTTTGATTTAAAACTACTTTGAAAAAAAAAAAAATTTCACTGTCCCCATCACAAATAGAAATTTTTGCTTTAACTAGTGAATTAGGTAATTAATATAGCTTGTCTAGTTTCATTAACCAAGGCACGTTATATTGTGCATTACTATTAAGAGTGGCAGTTTAAGTGGTTTCAATGGTCAAATATTTTGAGAAATAAAGTATAATTTCTAGAGAGATTTATTCCAATGAAATTTGAGCATCTGGAGGTCTGGCACACTTGGTTTATCTAGAAGCCTTGTCAAGGTCTTTCTCTTTGAACACATTAGTAGCCTTGCTAAAGGCAAAATCATCAAAACTTGGTCCCAAATGTATAAATTGAAAATACTATAGTGTGTCTATGGTATATTAGTTATTTAAAAGGATATTAGTTTATGTAGACAGAAATATAAGTTGGTTAATGCTCTTTATTCTCTAGGTTCTTGCATTTTCTACGCATCATGACTTAGATACAGAGCAGGTTACCATGTCCAGGCATGTTTTGAAGATCTCTAGGGAGGAGACTCCACAGTCCCTCTGTGCAGCTTGTTCTAGTGTTTCATTACCTGCACAGCGCACAAGTATTTCCTGGTGTTCAGAGGGAACTTCCTGTGTTCTAGTTTTTCTGCATAACCTCTTGTCCTGACAGCGGACATGAATGAGGAAGCCTGGCTGAATCCTTGCACCTTCCCTTTAGTTATTTATAAACATTGATTAGATCCTCCTTGGGACTCCCATAGACTGGGCAGTCCCAGCCCTCTCAGACTTTCCACATATGAGGGGTATTCCAGTACCATTATCATCTTGAGTGTCCCTTGCTAAGCTCTCTCCTGTATGTCTGTATCTCTTGTACCGTGCAGCCAAAAACTAGACCCAGCACTCTTGATTTGCCCTCACCTGAGCTGAGCATTAGAGGTAAAAGATCACCTCAGCCTGCAGGCAATGCTGCTTCTAATGCAGACCAGGATACAATTAGCCTTCTTCGCTGCAGGAACACACTATGGGTCCGTGTTCAACTTGCTGTCCACGAGATCTCCCAGGTTCTTTTCTAGAAAAATGCTTTCTGCAGTTGATTTCTAGCAAATGGTCCTCAGGCGCTTCTGCCATTCAGATGTAATAGAGTTGCCTTGCAATGATGCTATCCTCAGCACTCATAGGTGCATCCTGTGAGTGTCCATGGGCTCATGTTTCTTTTTTTTTTTTGGTATTCCATGACCTGATCCTCTTCCAAAGGCATGTCTTCCTTGCTCTGAACTTTCCCTCTTGGTCTCAGGGTCTTTGGATTTCTGAAGGCCAGTCTTACTAGCAAAGACTGAGACAAAGAAGGCAGTCAAACTTTTCCTGTCCTGGGACACCAGAGCCATTGTCACATTCAGCAGCAGGCCTACATTTTCCCTTGTCTAACTTGTGGTCCTTATATACCTACAGAAGTACATCTTCTTGCACTTGACATCCATTGTCAGATTCAGTTCAGCTTAATGGATATTGTGCAAGACTGAGAGAAACAAAGTGCCAGTGTCATCCCTCCTGTGTCTTCAGGCATAAGCCATTTGTACAGATGGTTGTCCTCTGTGTTTGTCCGGAATTAAGTATTGCAAACATATAGAAGATTAAGATTATATACAGAATTAGGGGTTTAAATATTGTGGTTGTGTCTTGAAGTATTTTTTGTAGAGAACATCATTGTAATTTCTTCTCCTGAAATTAGCACTCTTAGTTGTTGTATAGGCTGCTGTTAATGCAGGGAGTATTTCCACAGTACAGTTAAATTTATACTGTCCATTGTTTTGGGTGAATTACTTTTCTTGATGAAATTTGATCTACTTTTCTTAAACATATGTTAAACTGTACCTAATAGATAGGCCTCTACTTGTATTAGAATGCATTTTGGTGCTATCTTTCCTGCCTTAAAAGCCTTTCCTGGCTTTTTGTCATTATCCTACCCTCTGTTCATGGTGACCCGGAGTAAGGGAGTAGCATAGTCTTTCCTCTTCTTTGTTTCCATCATGTTAGGAACTGTTGTAATTCAGGACAATTTTGCTTGCAGTTGTTCTCTCTTCTAATATCAGCAAAAACTTATGATCAATTTTTTTCCCCCCTGTACATTAGTCTATGAAATATGCTAGGTACTATTTTTATTCCATTCTTTCTGAAAAACGTTTATATTCGCCTGCGCTCTGCTGTGAATGGTCCTCTTGCAAGAGTGACCTCATTCTAAAACATACATTTTCAGTGTGCATTTCTGCACTTTAATTTCTATTTGGGTAGGCTCTTCTTCAAATAGGCTGAGTATGAACACTTTTGGAGGAAGTGAAAGAGAGTGATAGCTTCAGTTGTAGTTCATTTGAGTTTTATTATAGAGGAGTGGGAAAGGAAAGGAAGGTACGTACCAATCAGCACACTGATTGGTGGTTGCTGGAATTGGAAAGTAGTTTTGAACAGTGTCTTTGTCTGGCGCAAGCAAATGCATGGATATGGATTTCACGCTCTGCATAGGTGCTTCAAATTGTTTTCATAGCTGTGCAGAAAATAAGCAATTTTAGCTTTTTTGTTGTTTGATATGTACTGGAAAAAAGTTCTTTTAGAAAGCAATATGTGGGATGCAGCACAAACCAATGAATTTTATCTGCTGATTTCATTCTGTCATGCTGTCTTCTTTTGTGTTGTTCATCAAAGAGTAACTCTAAGATGCTGTCATTTTATTTTAATTGAATAGGGAAAACATCTCATGGTTTAGAAACTGGAAATTTTAATGATCTATATGACACACATATTGCTTCAAGGTGTAATGGTTCTCATAACTGAGTGTATTCAGATGTGTCTTTATTTTGGCTAGGGGTATATATGATCTGAGAGAGCATATTAGTGATGTGTGTGTATATATATGTACATACATATGCATGTATATGAATTAACAAATATATTTTTATTTAAATATATAAATAATCTATTTTATTTTTGCCCCACATGATAGGAAATTGCCACTAGTCATTGAAGTGTACAAGTACTTCAGCAAAGTACAGTGGCTGGACTTGTACTACTGCATTTCTGTTGGAGTAAGGATTGCTGCTGTCCTGATGGAAAGTGTTTTCTTAAAGTTTAGGTCTATCACAATAACAAATACTCAATAATTCATATTGGTTCTTATCTAGTATCTGTTACTGTGACTGTCACAATTTTAGCATGTAAATGTTATGATTTGCAGTGATATCAAGGGTTTTCTTTCCTATGGCTAAACATTCAGAATGTCCTGCATCATTATCAGTACATTTACACCTAAATCATTAAGAACTTAACTACAGCTTACCAATGGTTCTCACTTATGTATAACAAGACAATTTTCAGGCTGTTTCTAGGACTGAACATAGTAACTAGTTCATTTATGTCTAATAAATTCTGTAGGATTACCCAATGACACTCCTAACAGGCACGTTTTTTAGCGGGTTTCTCACCAGATGGAATTTTGGAAGTACAGGCTTCTCAGTGTTTCCTGAACCTTAAATATGTGTTTGGAGATTAGAGGAGTTGGCTGTCCCTGTGGATGACTCTGAGATGGCTGAAGAATCCATAAGTAATTGCAGATCAGCTCTGCTGGTAAGGTTGCTAGGGAGAAGATAGCCTTAACTTCTTCATCCCTCAATCTCAGAAGGTTTGATATTGAGACAAAAAAAAAAAAACAAAAACAAAAACAAACAACAGCAACAACAAAACCCTCCACAAAAACAAACAAACAACAAAAAAATCCAACCAATAATAGGATGTTAGCTGACTTATCAGAATTTAGATCCCAAGATTTTCACTTGTGTTTGAGTTAAAGTGCTGGAAATTCTCCTGGGCCCTGTCAGCAGCCAAGGCTGCCTCACAGCATTACTTAAGCATTCAAATGGAAGTAATTATGTTTTCATGATTTCTAAATTAGTTCAGCAAAATTATAACTTTCACAAGGGAAATGCTTTTTATTATGTCAACATAATTTTGGTTATGTTAGGTAAAAAATTATTTTGCTGTCTCTTCTTATTTTCAGCTGGCCTTCATTAAGTATTTCTTTTGTAACGTGATAGTGGTGTTTTTTGTTTTTGTAAGTAAGGTCCCCGCTTTAGTTTTTTAAGATGTCTTTTGTATTGCAAATCATTAGAATTAGAATCTTTTCAGTAAATAGGATTTGTTGGTTTTTTTTAAATCAATTTTTATATATATCTTATATTGTTTTTCACAGTTTTCATCTGTGGAAAGCTCTTTTACTACAAAACAAAACAGTATTTTTTAATATTAACCAGTTCTAATATAAATATTAAGTTACATTATAGTTGAAGTCGCTCTTGTTGTGCTTTTTCAAAAATTAAGATTAAACCAGGAAGAAAAGTATATGCAAAAAGAATTGTGGAAATTTTTGCATTTGATATGCTTATGGAAGACTAACTTATAATTCTGCTGTTCGATTTCAGTCTTACTCATTTCTTCAATTGTTTTACTCATACTTGAATAAAAAAGATGTGAGACGTTCCAAAAATGTCAACATAAATTCTATCAGGACTGTGCATGCTGGAGTAGTGAGGAAAAGGCACAAATATTCAAGTCACTGTGTACTGTATTTGAAGATCATCGGTTCATTATTTTTGTTGTTGGTTGGTTTGTTTTGTACTGCTATCACAGACGATACCTTCTGTTTACATATAGCTCTCTAATGCAGCTTGCTACCAAGCATTGGAATTAATCTATTTACAAGTTTAATTTCAGATAATTTAGCTAATAGAAGGCTTCCTGTAGCTGAGTAAAAATGTATTGCAAGCTGAATGCACTTTGGAAATTGCAAGATCTAATTTTTTTTTTTTTTTAATGTCTATTTCAATCTTACATTTTTCTTTAGAAGTATAGTATATAGTACAGTGTAAGTGATCAGGAGTCAAATGGAGAAGGGACAAGGCAGGTCTCAAACTACAGAAATACTCTGCAGATGTTTCTGGTTTACATCAAGAAAACTGCTTTTACAAAATCTAGTTGTATTCTAAAGATAGTCATCAGATAAAACAAAAAATGGAATGTTAAAATGCTGATTCTAAGCGTGTGAAAATTAGTTCTGAATGTTTTCTGATATACAAGTATGTAAGCCAAGAAGCAGAGAAAGAATGGTTACTTAGGTTTGTTTTTTTTTTTTTTAAATAATATTTACTTATTTATTCATTCATTTATTTTTACAAAATAGCCCAACAGGCAGTGGGCTTTCTAGGGAATGGAACAAGTATTTTCTGCTTTCCTTGTAGATGAAACTGGGCTGAGCTACACATGCAACTAGGAGCATGTTCCAACTGAGTTTTATGCGAGTATCAGATTTTTTTAATGTAAATCTTTCATTCTGTCCTGTTTTCCCTATGAAGATGTTTGATGTAAAACATGCACTGGAGGGAATGATATTTAGTGTATTCCTGCAAATGCAGTCTTATAGGATGCAGTGTTAGGGCCATGTAAGAGTGTGATATTTGTATAGTCCTTAAACATTCAACTTCAGCAACTAGATACCACCCCCCCCATCCCCTTTGGGGGTCACAGCTACAAAAGTTACTACTTCTGCATTGTATTCAAATACTGCTGAGTATTTATGTTTTTCTGAAGTGTTTGTTTGTTTGTGGATTAGAATTAGACAAAGGGTGATTATCATATCAGTATTTTAGAACTGGGATGTGAAAGTGAACTGTGTAATATTTTGTAGTATCTGACATGAGACAACTAGAATCTGCTGCCTTATTTTGCTCTGTGTTGCATATTATACACTGAAGATGACATCAGCTTAGGTTTCAACCTTGGATCCCTTTATAGTCAGAAAGCATATAGGTAATGGTGGTATTACTGATACAGGCTTCCCAAAGGCTTTTAACTAGGTTCCTCTACTAAACCTTGTAGTAAAACTATTCTGTGAGAATAAAGACAATATCATAAATAGACAATTGTGTAGAAGAGAAAAAATACATAAATTCTCAGTATCCCCAGAAGCAGCCACTGCAGGGGAATCCTACAGAGATTTGTTTTTTTTCAACGTGTTTATAAATGACCAGGATAGAGAGACAACAGAGACAAGACAGAAGTTTGCATATGAAAGCTACTTTAGAATAGCAAAGACAATGTCTAATTGTGAGGGCCTGCAGGATGACCATTACAATATCACCAGCTGCAAGTAACTGGACAATAAAATGGCAGGAAAATTTTAATATAGATAAAAAGAGATAAAATAATGCATGCTGCATAAAATCTGTATTTCATGAATGAAATGATAGGCTCTATGTTTACCATTAGCAATCTACAGCAAGATCCTGAGGTTCACAATAGCGTCAACTTTAAGCCCAGTGATGGTCAAAGAAGGCAAATGAAGTTTTAGGAATGGTTAAGAAAGAAGTTCATTAATAACTTAGGTAATTCTGTTATAGATAAATCAGGGATTTATATGTCTTGATTACGATGTGCCAGCTCTGCTCTCATTATCTTCAAAGAGTATAGTACGATTAGAAAGAGGTTCAAAGAAGGATAACAAGGATAATCATAGAAACAGAAATGGTTTCTATACAAGATTGACTGAATAATCTGGGACTTGTCAAAGTTCAGACAAAATTACCTTGGAGCATATAATAGAGGTCTGTAAAGTTGTGCACAATATAGCAGGATGTTTGGGTTCAATTTGTCACTGATTTGGTCATTAATGGAAGTCAAGTACAGAACGGGCTAGTAGAATTTTTTTTATTAATGCTGTCAGTAGTAAACTTCTGGATTTTCCCAGATTATTCTGTGTATGTTGAAAGTTTATGTGGTTTTAGGGGCAGAATGGACAAATATGTGGACAAGAAGTGCATTGGGGATGGTTAAATACATAGGAACATGCCCAGTTCAGGGAATTTTGACATTTCATTTGTTGTTTATTTCATTTTTATCTAAATTCAGGTACTTTGTAAACAAGAGCATGCAGTTTTATTTGGAGAAGTAAGTAACCATTTGAGCACTAGGTAGGAATTGTGTAGAAGAATCCAGGATGAAATGTAATTTCCCTGAGCATTTGAATTACCTGAGCTATCCAGTATTTCCTGTTCTTTTTCATTGCATTCACTCCTGTAACAAACGAGACAGGATAACTGTCTCCAGAACTATTGTGTGCAAGCCTGATTCATCCCCCAGGAAACTCTGTCCTCTCCATTAAGGGAAGCAAGCGTGTCTCAGAAATGCGCTAGATGAACATGCAATTAAATTGTGGTAAGTGAAAGGACATTTGTAGTTGTGCAGTCAAGTAAGGGTTTTTGGCTAGATTGATAGTCTGAATTACTTTTCAGCTAAATACAGGTGTTTGAGACATTCCTTCTAGGACTATAAACTGAAAAGCCGTTGAGGTAAATCGCAGGATTCACCCTGATTGCGATGATGTTTTATTAGGATAAACTTTATCTGCTGAAAGGAATAGCTGAACAGTCTGTTTTTTCTCATGTGTTGTGCGTATGTGTGAGAAAAGCTCTGTTTTTGGTCCAGTTTCTCAGTGTTTTAAATTGTTGTCTTCATCTATATAAAGAATTCTTTTTTTTTTCATTTCCCTTTTCAAACGTGAACTGATGTTATCACGTTAAAGATTGATTACACTTTTGTAACTGTACTGCGCCTTTTACTATATACAGTGTACAGAAAAAAAGTGAAAGAAAGAAACAAACAAAACCAATGTAAATTCCCACCTGTATCCCAAGTAAGGAATTTTTTTTTTCCTCTGGCCTCCCAGGAAGCTATCAACGTACAGAGAAGGGACACACATGAGAGCAAGCTTCCCTGATAGCTGAGTCAAAACTGTTTTCAAATGAATAACGACCCAGTTCAAAGTTAGATATAAATTTAGGCCACTGGATTTAACATCAACAGTCAAAGTTCTCAACTGAAATTTGGGAAATAAGTTTGTTGACATATGTGATAGAATTGTATTGTAATGTAAAAAAAATTGGTCATTTGAAAGGGCTTTAAGCATAACATTATTTTTTACTGAGATATCTGATTGTCTTCACGCCATACAACTTTTTTAAAACAACAGCAACAAAAGGGCATATTGATCTAAATGTAGTTATTGGAATGGAAAAAATTGGTGTTGATGTCCTTACAGGTGACAAGTGCTGGCTCCCTAAAGAAAGCTGGAGGAGCTGCTAGGTGGTGTCAAATAGTGCTCTATTTGGGATCTTTAAGAAAGGTCCTTGATGGTATTTGTATTATCCCCCGCCTACCTGGAACATTGGGTTATCAGTCTTCCTCCCTTGCACTGTCTTGGGGAACAAGGGATGGAACCTCCTGACACTTGCTGAATGGTTATGGAGACTAAACTGTGAATGTGAACACAGACAGTGGGTGGCATGTTTAAGCAGTAAGGAAAGCAATGTGAAAGACAAACGATGTTCTGGATGGCCATGCACCATGTCTCACCATGAGCTGAAGCGCATCTAGATCAGCTCATCTCCAGATTACGACTAGGGAACTATATATGGAGCTGAATACTGACTTCAATGCATTGGAAACACTGGTGGCAAGACTGGAATATTGCAGACTTTGCGCCAGGTGGTTCCCACAAATGCTCACACAGGAACAGAAAGAACACTGTACACAAGTTTGTAAGGACCTACTGAACCAATACAAGGCTGAAGGTGACAGTTTCTTGGATTGCATCATTACTGGTGATGAGACCATTTGTCATCACTATGAGCCAGAGTCAAAATGGCAGTCCGTGGAGTGGTGATGTGAATTCCCCATCAGAGAAAAAAGACTCAAGATGCAGTCTTCTGTGGGTAAAGGAATATGAATTGTCTTTTGGGATAGGACAACGGTGATCCTCCTAGATTTCCTGGAACAGGGACAAACCATCAGCTCTGGTCACTGCATTGCCAACAGTGATGAAGCTGAAGACTCAAACTTTCAACCTAGAGATGAAGACAACCTTTCTCTTGCAGCATAGTAATGGCAAGCGCCATACTGGTTTGAAGACCATGAAGCACATTGCCAATCTTGACTGGACTGTCCTACCATACCCACTGTATAGTCTGGATTTTGTGCCTTCTGACTTCCATCTGTTCAGTCCAATGAAAGATGGATGTCATAGGCAACGTTTTACTAGCAACGACACCATAATAGCAGCTGTGAAACAGTTGTTCACCTCCACTGGTGTAGATTTATATGAATGCAGCATGCATGCTCTTGTTTATTGCTGGTGAATATGCAAAGTTAGTGGGTGGTAACTATGTTGAAAAATAGTGTTTGATAGCTGAGAATTTGCTCTATCAAATAGTGTGATTATGCTCCTTGTAGCTCTTGTATTTTCCATAGAAATAAATAGGAGGCATTACTTTTGGAACAACCCACCTAGTTTAGGCATTCCTGTTTTGTATTTTATTTTTTATTTCTGTAAGCTTTCCTTTTCATCATCCTCTACTTGTCTGCCTGCTTGTGAGTTTAATCTGTACTGTGTGATGTTACATTGGTACATCTGTAACAGACAATTCTCTACTGAAATGTTCTGAGAACAGTCCTTCCTTGTTACTTCATGTCTGGAGTGGGGCAAGAAGTTTGATGTGAAGACAGTGTTGCATTTTTGCTTCCTGCCCAGCAATTTCTCTATTGCCTTGCAAAAAAATAAAGAATATAGTGGCTACTACATAATCTCCTGCTACAGCTGTTCTTTTCATTGCCACTGGGCAGTGCCATTCTATTTCTATGCTGCTGCATATTTTCCTGTACAATTACACTGCAGGTTGCATGAGAATGTGGACTACAGTGAGACCCCTGATGAGAATACAAATGTTAAAATTCTTGTTCCGTTGTATACTGTGATGCTGAACCTGTCTGAAAGTAATAGTGTTTTTTCAGAATTGAATCATGTTTATGCATTTAGTGAATTGAAAACAGTATGCCGCTAATTGAGATAATAAACTTGCCTTTCTGTTATGCCATAAGCAGTGAATCCAAAGCAAGTGATGTATATGAACAGTATGGAACTGCAATCCATTAGGTAATAAATATTCCATTCAGTCGTCAAGCCTTGTAGGAACTTCAGCTAAATGAAAAAGGCAATGTGTCTTATATCAACACGCTTGCTACTGTGGGAATTCTGCAGAAATGAATGTTGTAAACATTTTTTCTTTCATTTTGACAGGTAATATTTGAAGCCGAAGTCTCAGATGGGAGAAATGGCTACATTGCCATTGATGACATCCAGGTTCTGAGTTACCCTTGTGGTAAGTAATGATTAAGAGCTGCATTTTTCTCTGTCTTTTCAGGACATATTTGATATTGCTGTGGCCTGCTGAGTTTTCATCACTGATGTTCTTTGTTCTTTCAATAGCATTTGTGTTGTAGCTTCCAGGGCAAAATGTAGTGTTGCAAGAGATTTACCCGGGTGAAATCTTTGTCTACTAGAAGTACTGCATGAATATAAAAGCAGAAATACTTTAGTGTCTTAAGCTGTCTTCTTTTAATATGTATGTCCGCTATATCCACTGATTACAGAAATATGACGTGGTTTTTCAGATTTCATGCCCTTTTTTGTTTGTTTGTGTTTATAAGTGGCTTCTAGCTATTGAACTATTGAAGGGAGGTCTCTGTTGCTACGATTTGTTTTGTGAACAGAATTCAGGCATTTACATTTGCCTTTTTCTGCTTAATTCTGGGTAAAACTATACACTTCAAACATGAAGTGTGTTAATTCAGGTGTCATACAAGTAAACATCGTGAGGAAGAAAGTATTACTGTGCATTTCTGACACCACTTTTTGGATCTTTGTTGTCATTGTTGTTTCTCTGGTTCTAATCCACTCTTCTGATCATCCCCTAGACACTCCCTTTCTCAAATTTATTTTCACTGTAATGCCCCTCATGGCTGTTAATTTAATTACTTTCTGAAAAGACCACAATACAACAATTTTCCTTGAAACTCTTTAAAAGATGGTTTCAGTGGCAACCTCACATCTTGTTTTCTTCTACCCATAACTCTGTTACGACTGTAACTCTCATAGGTTACCAAGCATAAAGAGTTATTTGTGTAATTTACCTCTTTATATTCCAGCCAGCCCAGCTGTCTGATCTCAGCTGTCAGCAAAACTCTGCAACGTCAATATCTGGCTTTGTATTTTTCTTCGCTTCTTTCTTTTTCTTCTTTTTCTTTTTTCTTTTTATTTATTTTCTAATTGCAAAAAGGCACTTTGGTGCAGCCATGACAGAAGATAATCAAAATCATACACTTTTCAGATAAGCTGTTTTCTGTACTGATGTTTAAACATTTTTTCATTCCAATTTGCTGGGGTTTTTTTTGTTTTTTTTTTTGTTTTTTCTTTTCCTGAGAGATTTTCTGGTGTTTTTTAGTTCTTTTTTAACTAAGCACAAAGAAATAACAGCTCAGCTACTGTTGTAATTGGTGGCTCTTGAGAAAGGAATGGGTGAGAGCTGTGTAATATACCCGTTCCTCAAATATATCTGTGAGCTTTCTTATGTCTAATAAATCCTTCAGATAGTTCTTCCGCAGAGCTTTCCTATGGGCTTTGTCAGTAAAGGAAATAATTTGCCTGAATATTGAAATATGCTCAACAGCAAAAATGAATTCATTTAGTAAAAATATGGAGCTCAAAGACGTTGCAAATAAGGAGCTCAAAGACGTTGCAAATAATCTAGATAATACTTTTTTTTTTTTTTTTTTTGAGCAGTATCCTACTAATTGGCTTTTTCCCAGTGTGACAGACTTCATATAATTGAAATTTGTAGGGATAATTTTTGTAATGTGCTACTGACATTCTGGCATTTGATCTTTTCCGGGCTTTTATTCTTAAAATACTTTAGTAAAACTCATGTATAAAATAAAAGGAGAGAAGAGAAAGGACTGAGAACATTCTTCTGGAGCTGAGATGAAACAAATGTTTTCTTTGTTTATGTTTTCCAGCTAAAGGTTTTTATAGTATGTATATTTGCAGAGACAATGTAATAGCACCTTTTCTAGCAATAAGCATTATTTGTAATTTTTGTTTTCCAACTCTGCAGATAAATCTCCACATTTCTTGAGGCTGGGGGATGTAGAGGTCAATGCAGGACAGAATGCTACATTTCAGTGCATTGCTACAGGGAGAGATGCAGTGAATAACAAGTTATGGCTCCAGGTAAGGCCAACTCATCTAAGTCTGTTTGCCTACAGGACAAGATGCTTTCTGGAAGGGAAATATTTAAATTCTTAAGTCTTTTTTTCTTTTGCATATGAAATATTTACTTTAAATAAGATATTATTTTGTTTAAATGATGAAACTCTTAATCAATTTTGTAGTGTTAAAAAGCTTGGATTAGGACTTTTTTTTTTATGGCCAAGAGAGGAAGGTTGTTCTTAAAGGCATTTTGATCTTCTCTATTTGTAAATCAGCTCCATCTATTACCCTGAAGTACATATAAGTACATGTTCTCAATTTTAAAATGAAGAACTTTTCTTTGTGGTTTGTGTGATGGTCTTGAAGGACTTAAAATTAAGACCACTAAGTAGAAAGATTGCAAAGGCTTGTACTTATTCCTTTAAAAACTAAATTTTGCCTCATAATACCTGCATGTGTATGCTTTAGTTTGTACGTAAGCCTTTAGCACCAACATCGCTTTAGAATCATTTCTTAATATGCATTGTACAACTCATTTTCTTAAAAATAGGAGATTTCTATACGTTTTCAGAACTTCAAAGTTTTTGGCAATGATTGTACTTTGAAATTAACTATAATCAGAACTTTAAAGTATGTAATTTTTTGTGAAGTGTTGTGCTCTTGAAATGAACTATTATCAGTTACTTCAATCTGTTTGATTTTCTTTTAATAGAGTGTGGGATGACAAACCTTGAGTAGCAGTTGCATACAGGCATGTGTTAAACTTCAAATGTAAAAGAGAATATTTTTAATAGGAGTATGAGATTATAAAAATCTGATACACTGAATGTATTGCCAGACAAACATGCTGCAACATTTTAAAATGTGACACAATTCTAGCAGTAAGTGTATTGCATTTATCAAATAGGTATATTATCAGTAGGAATGATGTGGTATTCCATGTCTTTGGGTAGTAACCTGTTTAAACTCAGCACATATAAAATTTCTTCACTGGGGAAGTGGAGTACAGTTTCAGAGGCTTGCCAAATAGATCACATAAAGCACATGAACTGAAATTGAGCTTGGTTACGATACCAAAGGCAGGAGCATAACAAAAGGTACGTGCAAGAACAAATGTGAAGCACCACCTTCAGTGGATAATTGGTCAGAAAGGGCTGACAGGGAGTGCCAGCTGGGAATCTTCCCTATCACTTGGTCCTTTGGGTCAGATAACTGACAGATTATACTTGCTAACTTGCACTCCCTTGAGAAGGCCATTTAGCAGCCAGACAACTCAGAAAACATATGTTTTATCCCTTCAAGTACTACTTGGGTGGTTTTTTGTGTGTGGATCACAGATGTGGTACTTCTCTCACAGTGCAAAAGATAAGGTGTTTGACATTCAAATAACTCTGCTTGTGTTTATAAAGTGCTTTGATATTCTTCAAGACACTTTGCTATTAAATTCATGTGCTGGGACTTACATTCCCCTCCTTGTTTTCCCTTAAGTAATCCCAATTTTTCACCAACTTAAAGGTGACCCATATTTTTTTCCTCCTCTCTCATTATTCCAACACTTCATCTTACCTTCCTCACATAAGTGCAAATCATGAACTTTCCTACCTCTGAATTCATCCTTAAACAGATGATACAGCTGTTTTACTCAGCTAATAGTGAATTGACTCCTTGTCCTTAACACACAGAGTGAATGAATATATACTGGGGCCTCATGAGACTAAAGTGTATTACTTGAAAGAGATCCACATTAGCCTTTGACTAAACCAGAGATTCATAAGGGGTGAATAGCCAGGAAGGAAGAGCCAGCAGATCAAATCAAATGCCTAAGTAATTGTTTTTGAGAGCCCTAAGCTGAAACATTCCAGGAATGTATTTTTCTCATAAGAACAAAAACTGATGTGGGGAGGGAAAAGAAAAGAAAAGGGGGAAAAAAAAAAAAAAAAAAAAAAAAAAAAAAAAAACACTGGGGGGAAAAAAAAGACATTTTTCAAGTATGCTCTATTGGAAAAAATAGCTTTTGGTCATGTCCTTATTGAAAGTGAAAAGATATTTCCTTGGTAAAAGAAAAAAAACAACAACAACAAAGTGGCATACAAGTTACTATTAAAACAGTCTTTGGTAAGTAAAAATTGAAGGTACAATCTGGGACTTTTTATATCTGAAATGATCTAAGATAGCATTTGCTTGCACTGAAGTAATAGGGTTGTGCAGGCACAGATTCCATTACGGAATCTACCACTGCTCTCTGGCTTTCCCAGCTCTCAGCAGCCAAGGGCTGAAGTAAATTCAGGAGCAAGACAGAGCTGGAGGAAGCAGCCACCCTTTCTTTTCTGTTGTGCTGTCTCTGAGTGCAATCCAGCTGCACTGAGCTGGAGCAATCTCAGCTTCTCCCTCCACAACCCTTCCGTAGCATGGAGCTTTTACCTTTTTATTGAGTTAGTTGAGGAAACTGATATGGCAGAAGAAGACTTTGTCCCCAGACATAATTTTGTTGCTGTTTTTATTGAGGGCAAGAGGGATTTTTGGGTTTGGTTTGTAGTGGTGATGGTGGTGTGTGCACGTTTTGTTTTGTTTCATTTTTAGCTTGATTCATGTCTGAATTACCTAACTGCATAAACTGTGCCAGCAGATGGGATGTTTGGTTGGGAGCAAGGAAGAGAGAAGGATTCTAACAACCTGAGAGTAGAGCTCATTGTAGATGGTCTCATTGTTAATGACCTGCATAAACTTTAATTTTCCAGTGGGAAAAAAACACTGATGATACACAAATGATGCGTGCACATGCAAATTTCATGTTTTTCTGTGTAACTATAATAAATTAAGTGCACATACCTTTATGTGACTGAAAATAAAAATAGATGACAATAGACACAACATTTCAATACATTGTTTTTTGACTGTTTATAACTGTCTTTTCATCAACTTCATTTTCTATTAATGTATAACTGTAAGAATTTCAGATGAATGTGAATCAACAGTGAACTTCTTCTGGCTTTCACTAATGTAGATTTTGCTAGTTTGTGTACTTTTAGAATATATCTTGTCTCCTATCCCCTTTCGCAACCCTACCCATCAACCCCTGCACTTTGCAGCCCCTCTAGACCAAAGCTGGGGATAGGCAGAGCACTGGCATTGAAAGATAAGCAGTGAAGATAACATAAGTCTTTAAAAATTTCATCTTTGTTAATATAAAACAAATATTTGAGCTGGTAAAAAAGATTTAACTGGTTAAGCAAGATGATCTGAAACATACCTTTCGTGGCAAAGTAAATTGAGTGTGAGAGCTGAAGTATTTTCTTCATAACCTAAAATTATTGACAAATTCTAAAAGAATTTCAAAATCCTTCCTTTTTTTTTTT
>PPHD01006969.1:0-23751 GCA_002909625.1 Bambusicola thoracicus
AGAACACAGTTGGCCTTCCAGACTGCAAGTGCACGCTGCTGGCTCATGTCCAGCTTCTGGTCTACCAGGAGCCCCGAGTCCTCCCCTGCAGGGCTGCTCTCTGAGTAAATGACTAAAACCCAGCCTCAGTTTTCCTCAGGCACTGGTATGCACTGGAAGAAGTAATGTACTGCTCTGTCCCAGCCTCGGCTGGCAGCGTTATTCCCAGCTCTAGCTGTGTGTGACAGTCAGGATGCTCTGCCATCACACAGGGGCTAAGCACAGTGGTGGCAAGCACCACACAATCAATGTTTGTCATGATTCACAGCAACCTGGAATTCTGGCAAAACCGCTTCATACTGTAACAAAAAACCTAGCTCAGGGACCAGAATTAAAGATCAGCTGCCTTTCTACCCTTTTTCCCAGCCTTATAACCTTTGATTTTGCAACATTAATAATCCAAGATAATTCCTGTGATTTTTTTATTATTATTTCTTTTAAACCTCCCATTTTGGAGACTTAACTAGTTAGACTTAATTTGCCCTCATTCTAAAAGTGCAGTTTTTCTATTTTTTTTTTTTTAACAAGCCTATTAAGTCAACTTATCTTCCAAATAAATAGATAAAATGACTACTTATCAATTCGAGAAAACACTGAACAAATGAGGAGATGGAGAGTAATTAGAAGCAGCTAAAAGGACGGACATAGGCTATACACATTCTTAACTATTAGCATCACATAGAATTCTATTCATGAACATCTCCAGCACTTATGAATATCGCACATTTAGGGTAATGACAGCCATATGGTGGAATGTGGAAATGTGAAGGAAGCCCTGGAACAATGACAGTATGACTAAACCATGGATGTGTATTTGACCACCTCATTGACTTCCTGACCATCCATCCATCTCGGCTGAAGCTCTTGAGGTGTTCCAGATCTTTAAACAGATTAAGGAGGACATATTATTTTCTTCCGAACTAATCTACTAGAGAATTTCTTTTCTCCTTCTTTCTCTTGCATTTCCTGCTCAAGGATCATGACAGATGCTTTAAATCACCATGAAGAAAATCTCTCCATCCCAAAGACATAGAAGTTTCCTGAGTCACCGATGAGGCCAAGGCTCCCTGTGAGCCTGGCAGGAATGTAAGAGAGTGGCCTTTCAACACAGGAAAATTTCATGTGCTGGAAATCTGTTGTAGGCCATTTTAAGCAGATTTTATGACTTCCTCTGAATTGTGCAGCCATATTATTTCCTCCTTGGCTGAAACATGGTTCAAGGTTACAGATTCCCGTTGCAATTTAATAGTTACTTCAAGATCAAAAATATTTATCTGACTTCTATCTCCCAATGTCATAAAAGTTCAAATACTGCTGCAGTGGTATTTTAAGGCAGAAAGCTGACTTAAAAATTCAAGGCCAACAGGTCAAACATTCTATCCTTTTTTTAAAAAAAAGAGAGAGAGATAGAAAGTTGAGCATCTATTCCTTAAAAGATATTCAGAAGACCACCAGATCTCAAGCAGTAGCTTGCTCTTCAGAAGATGTGTGTTTTAAAAATGCAAAAGAAGAATATTAATCAAAGAAAGCTCAATTCATTCCCTTTCCCCCCTTTTTAAAAGAAAATAAAATATGGAAATTATGAATTGAAGAGTGTGTCTGTGACACGCTGGAAGATGCTACCCAAGGGTGTTCGCTGTAGAGAGGAGGATAGCTGTATTAAAGTGAATAATTTTGTGGGGAAAGGATAGAGAGTTGTTGCTATAAGAAAAAAAAATCTTCTTGATTGACATGAGAAATTGCTGCCACATGAAACAGTTCATCTTCTTTGAAGGGCTCTTTTGTCAGGGAGGTCAGGTCAAAGAGGTTTGAAAGGTCCTCATCAAAAGAAGTTGCCTTTCTAGGCCCAGTGCATTCCCTCGTTGGAGAAGACTTCGCTTCAGGAACTGCATGGAGATGTGGGAAGCAGGGGGTTGGCAGCTGCATAGCTAAGCAACCGTGCAGGCTGAGCCATGAATCAACACTGGCACCTGCTGTGGACAGGAGGATCTCCTCATCACCCTGGCCGCTGGAAAACTGCTACGTGCAGATGAGGGTTCACAAAGAGTTGCCTGAAAGCAGCACCACGCTGTTCAAGCTGTGTGTGCACACACCAAGTCAGCATGGGGGGATCCGTTTCCTGACTGCCCTGGGCCCCAGACTCATACTTTGGGCTTGCAAGTGAAGTAGCAATATAAGCCAAGTGGCAGGTCTGGAAAAACAGAAAATCCTGTGTTCCTCACTCCCATCCCAGTGCTTTTCTTCATCCCTCCAGCACCTGCACTCACCTGGGAGCTGGAGAGCCCGGGTTTTCCCCCGGTAAGAGTGCTGTGGGGCAAGGCACCTCTTTGCAATGGGAAAGGGCAGCGCATCTGAACATGCTTACGCCACTACCAGTGTCACTAGCTGATTGCGTCAGTGTCTCCCACCTCCCCATGCAGAGAAAGGAGATACAGGACCAGCTCTTTCAAGCACCTGGGCACAGCATCTCGCTCGAGCAAGAAGGCACTGTTAGCTGCTCTGTGCAGGCACGCCCCCTGCTTGCACAGCTTTGGGGGGAGCTCAGCCAAATACAGCCAGTACTGAGAACAGGATAGAAGAGCTTTGGCTCCAAAACTGTTAGTGCACCCACAATAACAGAGCTGGGGTCAGCATCGCTTTTTGTACTGTCCAATTTCCTCTAGAATCTTATGCTGAATATTCAGCTGACTCTATTTTTACTCAGTTTTTCAGAGATGAACCAAGGTGACAGCCACAATCTCTTTCCCTGCTGCCCCACAGCTCATCAGCATTTAGAGGAAAACTCTCCTTCCCAGCAGTAGCATCCTGGCACCCTTCTCCTGTCACAGCAGTACCCTAAGTGCCCAGAAATGCCCCACTCGCTACATCCACCCAACTCTCACAGCCACCCTCCCCTGGTGGGACCTGGCATTTCCCCCGAGAAACAGGGAATTGGAATTAACATCTCATTGAGATGAAAGCAGCAGCTCACACCTCCCTCAGCTACGTGTGAAGCCCAGCACCGGTAAAGGTCAGTTCATCTTCCGCAGGGTAATTTTCTAGGAAGGCTGGAAAATTTGGGGGCTTCTGTTTGTTCTGTAGAAGAGAGCTGACCTTCTGATATAGTCGTGTGACTCAAGGCTCTGCTTCCTCAGGAATAAATCCCTGATGCCGAGTGTCTCAAAGCCTCCCTCAGCTGATTGCAGGTGGGTTGGAGTATCCCTCACTGAGCTACATCTCAAGCTATGTGTAAAATCACCTTCACTGATTAGGGCAGGGCCTTTCTTCCTGATTGCATTGCCCTGTTTACTGTCATTGAATGTTTGAATCAGGAGGACGTTCTGTTTGTTTCTCGGATTTTAATTGCTGTATGACTTTCCTCTTCTTTACTAAACTACTTTTCCAGAGGTAATTGCTGAATTTATACATCCACAGAAACCCAGTGTGTATGTACGACAATAGCACAATTTGGTATTTATGAAGTGTCACTTTTTCATAAAGGTAGAATTTCTGTTAATTATCACTGGGCTGTTTATGAACGCTTAGAGATGGAAAAATAATGAATGGGCACATCGTCTATTCATTACAATTCTGCTGATGAGTTGTCCCATTCATAAATTAGTCTAGCATTTAGCTTCAGCAGAACACTGCGAATGCTGGCGAGGTTTGAAGGTCAGTTGTGCTTTAACCCATGGCTTTCTGCAGATGGCAAACGTGTCGCTTTGCACTGAGATCATGCTGACTCTTGTCAGCTAAAAAGAGTTACTCTGCATGGAGCCTGGCTGGCACACACAGGCAAAGGGAAAAAGCGGTAGAAAGTGCTGCTATTCAGAACGTGGCTCTCTTTCACTCTGAAGCAGTGCATCTGTCTCTACTGGGAGAGGATTGATGACCTGAGCCGAGTCAATGCTCCTGTGGATGTCCCTGCGTGTCTTCTGAAACCAGTGCCCCTCCCACGGCCAAAGCCCAAGCTTTTCTTGGGGGAAGTGCTCCTTCCTGCTGTGCCTCCTCCTGCAAGAGGAAAGAGGCTGGCTGGGACAAGCTGGGCAGAGGACATCACAGCTATTTGCTCTTTGGTGCCACATGGTACCCACTCCCCCATGTACATGCAGATCATGCACGCGTGCTCAACTGACCACATACGTTAGAAGTGACTGCAAAAGAATGGCTCTAAAGAGTCGTGAAGGCTCTGTAGAAGGACAGATGGGGGGGTTCATCTGATCATGCAGAAACTTATAAGCAAGACAGATTTTCTGAAGGTGGATCTACACTGACCTCAGAGGGCACCAATATCCCCTAAGCATCCGTGCTGCAAGAACAGGAGGTGTTCAGAGATCACTCTGGAATGCTGATCTTGGTTTACCAAGGCTGTAAATTGGCTTATTTTTTCCAGTGGCATGTCTGAAAACAGCAATGCAAGGATCAGATTCATTTTTTTTTTAGCTGTCTTTAAAAATGCATAAAGTTTTGCTTCAAGTGTCACTGTTGGAGTTTTACTATTATGCTAACAATCCAGGCTACCTGCTGAATGCAACGGGCTAAAGGCTCCATTTGGGGATTTTGCCTACTGTGAGCAGTTTTTACTTTCTTTTAAAATAAAATACTGCTCTCAAGTGCCCACCTTGCAGAGTTCCTTTCAAATATTTTAAATAAAAAAGAGCGTTTAGAGAAATTATCCCTGCTTCCATGCCTGTTGCTTATAAAGTCAAGGAGCGGTATTTCTGCATTTTTTTTTCCTTTAAGTTATAGCTAAAATGCAAACCCCACCAAAATTTTAGCCAGCTTAAGGTACACTACATTCTTCTAAGCATAGTAACCCTTCGTGAAGTAACCAACTGTATTTTAGGATATATTCCAAATAAGATGACTAGCAAGGACAAACTAAGGTTAGCATTTGACTGTATCATTTTAAGTACAACTTCTTTTCTTCTGAAAGTACAGCATCAGTTCCTGCAAAGCACTTCTTTTGTTATTGATTTGAGAGATAAAATATATAAAGCTGCTGCCTGTACCACTCTGCAATAATTAAAAGTACTTCATCATGCAGCTTTGAGATTTATTTTAAATGCACAAAATATGTTCCTTATTGTGATTCACAGGAATTTACTGGTCTAATTTCTTTAGAGACCAGCAGGAATATATATTGATTCTGGTTTATTTATAAACCAGCTATTTAAATTACCACGTTATTTACATTGTTATTGTCTCCATCATTTAGTCACTATTTGCAAAGATTTCACATTGCTCTTAATTTGGCCATCCCTAGTGCTAATGGTACTTATGGAAGAGGGTTACATAGCACAGTCATGTGCACCACACTTGTATGAGAGCTCTGCATCCGGGCTTGTTCTCCCAGCAACCACACCTGTGAGGGGACAACTTGAAGGGCTGAACCCCGAGGAATACATCACCATGGAATAAAGCAATAAAGCACGTTGGCAAGGAGCTGGATTAAAGAATCACACTAGAATAATAGAATCATAGACTCGTTTGAGTTGGAAGGGACCTTTAAAGGTCATTTAGTCCATCTCCCCTGCAATGAACAGGGACATCTACAGCTAAAGAGTCTCTAGGGTGGATATTTATTATGCTTCCCAGTTATAAATTGATCTGCTGGGGAGAGGGAGAGAAGAATGTACCAGCTGAGCGATACTCAGAAGCCCCTGAGAATTTGACTGTTCTGGGGTTATATGGGGAGGGATGGGCCTTGGGTGCGCTTGACTGGCCCTGAGTCATTCTAATCCACCAGAGATGTGTGGAAAATCACAAGACTTTGACACTGCTGTAAAAATAGCAAAGGAAAACAGTTATTAAAGGAATATTTCATTCCTGAGACTAAAGACATTACCTACTCCTTATTTTCATTTCTAACAGCACTTTCTTTTCAAGCCTCAAGCACATAACACACTACTTATTGTCACAGTGCTCACTCTTCCTTCCTTCTTCTGCTGCTTGCTACAGCCTGGTCTCCCTGAAAGGCCTTCAGCCCAGCACACTATGATGGCAAGCCTCCACACCAGAGCTGCTGCAGGGACAGGGGAGCTGACACAGTCCAGGGGGCCTCTCAGAGCTGATAAAAGGGGCTGCAGTGTGAGTGCTTTGCTCTTGGTTGGTTGCTGGGGCATGCCAAAGGGGTGAATTGTGCTCTTCAGCTCAGGCTGACCTCAACACTACGGTAAGTCACAACTGTATACAGCCATACAACTCAGGTTTCATTTCCAACAACAAAACAAATGAATAGATTCAGACCACCCAAGGGAAAACAAACTCTCAGGAGTTTTCTGTTATGGAGATTTACTCACATCTCAACAGTTCCAGGCAAGGCCTAGCCATAGGATAACCTTGGCGGATGCTGCAAGAGCGTCACACCAAGGCAGCGAGTGCACTGAGGGCAGAGATGGTCCAGACATCACCTTAAAAACAAAGCTCATGTGATGCCAAGCCAAGAATACCTGCTGGGTAGGGGGCATCTTGTGTTACCATTGTGGTGAAAAGAACAATAACAGAAACTCAGAAGACTGTGGGCCCCTCTCCAAGCGATGACTGCTTTCTGAAGGAGCAGCTCACTGAAATGGATGCTTCTGCATTGCCTTGTATTTCTACATAACCTACTCGACACAAGGAATGAATCCCTTCTGTTAAAAAGTGCAAGCAGATTCAGATGACATTTTAGAATAAGTGGGATGGTTTTTCAGTGGGCTTTGGATCATAGCACTGGAGGTTTTTTTTGTTTTTTTTTTTTTTAATATATATTCATAATAGTTTCAGGGGAACTGAAAAAAAATTTCAGAGGTATGGGTACATTCCCAAGCCAAAATATGCTGATCCAGAAATTTTACACCACTATACTTTCTCTCAAGACATCAAAAATGCCATGAATTATGTATCCAACCTTGAAATGTTGTTAAAAATATAATAGAATGTCACATATTGTGCATATTTAAGTTTCTCTCAGTGCTCATACTTCACTAGTTTTGAGCCAGATTTCTTCTCCTCTGTGACATTTGTCCACACTGAGAGCTGAGGCCAAAATACGTTTAAAGGCAATTGAAAGTTGTTTGGAATTCTCTGATTTACAGCACTGGCTTACCGTGTAAGTTGCCAAAAATATCTAAACAGTTTAAAAACACCAGGCACCTCATTTACAGTTTTCTGCAGGAGTCATTCCATTTATTTCTTTGGAGTTTTAATATTACAGCTTTTATTTAATTTTCACATAATGTATTTCAAGATCATTTTAATGGAGTGCTTTTAATAGATACCATTTTAATTCCCAGCACACTGATCTTCATAGTTATTTATTGTTAATGTTTCCTCTTGGACTAAAACCAAGAAACTGAAGAACTTGGCTCAAGAACATGGCAGACACATAGAGGGACTGCTCTGACAAGTGAATTTGGGATTTAATTGGGTTGTACTGCTAGATGCTGGGTTTTAAATGTATTGACAGCGAAGGGCTGAAAGAGAAGCCTTCAACAGTACAGGCATTAATATGCTGATAAAATTGAGAGAGAAATGGTAAGAACCTTTTCTTTTTCCTACTGTTATTGAGCATCTGGACTCCCTGAAACCAACAGAGAAGCAGTTCTTCAGAAAACCTGCAGCTGGTGTACAGTATCAGGATCAGCTATTTCCAAGCCAGGGCAGGTACACCATTTTAAATCATCTCTGCATACTCACCTTTGCAGGAGAAAGTCAGCTCGTATAATAGTTATTAGGACTATATCTTATAACAAGAGAGTCTGCAAACCATAACCACTTACCTGAAAAAGAAGTGTGAAACAGCTTCATTCCAACCCATGTGGCCAGCAGATGTAGGTATTAATTCATGGGTAGGACAGAAGACAATCTCTCCTCATTCCCAGAACTCCTGCTTTCTTAGAAAGATTAAAATAAAATATATAAATAAACAACAACAAAAACCAAAACCCAAAACCCAACAAAATGCACTCTCTGATGTTTTAGGGGAAATTCCAAACTATCTCTTCTTAGAATACAAGCAGCAGTAAAGGAAGCCTGCATTTTTCTACCACCTCTTTAAAAATCTTTGGTAATCGATAAAGATAGTTCAAACAGGTAGAGATCACATTTTACACTGTGAAGACCTGAGTATAGAGAAAAAGAAATGAAAAAAATCTATTCTGACTTTTAAAACTGTGAATAAAAAGAGGTCCTGTGTCATACTACGGAGGAGCTCACTGACACAGGTATCGAAATCCTGACCTTTCCTGCTCCAAACCGTATTACTCAAATGGCAGGATGGAGGACACAGGAGAAGAGCTGAAGACTAGGGGAACAGATTGTCTTATGTAATCAATTTATGCATTGTAGATGTAATTAAAATACACATTTTTTATGACATTCAGTGCTAATTCTTCAGGTCTTAATTGATGCAGAGGTGGATTTGCTTGATTAAAGACAATAAAGCCCAAATCAGCGGAGACTTCTGCTTAAAAGGATCATGCATGTTATGGTCTGGAAAGGAACCTGAGGACTGGGAAATTAAATATACTGCTATATTTCTTAGAGAAGATTAGCTTATTCCTATTTGGATGTATTTAATTATCATCAAATCCATTTTCTAAAGAACTCTAAGTTTCAGAATCCTTTCACGGTGAAATAATATCTATCTGAGGAGAGCTAATGCATTGGATTTTTGCTCTTGCACAGCAGAGGGGAACACCGCAAACCTCTCTCACTTTCAGCAAATGAGATAGATGGCCTCCCCCTTCTAAATAAAATTGATGTGCTGCACTTCCGAGAGGAGCGTTTCATGTCACCAGGATTAGTGCGGGTGTACACAGCAGATTTTGTCAGAATCGAGGCAGCTCAAAAAGCTGCTTTAATTTCTGCAACATAGAATGCTTTCCAGCCCACTCTAAAAGAACAAGTTAATTCACTCACAGATGTTGCTGGCAGCATCCAAACTACCTGCTAGTATTGTTTATTCTGTTTTATTGTTTTCTTAGTGTGTCTTCTGGATGCCCGCACCAGCGATACAGCCTGTAGCTATTGCAAAACATTCTGCCTACACAAGAAGTTCAGCTGTGATTACACAACACAATGGGTTAGAGCTTGCTAGGTTGGACTTCTTGTTTGGTGGTGAGACAAGTAAGGAGGATGCTGGCTTGCAGTGCCTCTTCGTTGTGCTGACATTGCCCAGTGCAGCAGATGGATCAATCCTTAAGTAGAGATGCTTTCAACAAATCCTCATGCTGGTCTGGGTGTCACTGAGGAGCACAGAACTCCTGTTATGGCAAGGCTTCAGGATTACATGAGAGAGAAACTTAATACATTTTTTTCCACCAGTTTGGAATTTCATACCCCCTATTCTCCATGTCAGTGCAATTAATGACAACCTGTTTCTGCAAAGACTTTCCCATTGGCTTTCATACATGCACAATTTTTGCAGAAATCTGAGTCCATAAAACCACTTTCTGGTTCACTACTTACCTGTGCTTATCACAGATAAGATCCTGATGCTCCCGGGGGACACCTTCTTTGCACCCAGTAAAAGTGCAAGTGTGCAGGGATGGTGCAAGGCTCCCTGCCTTTTCCATGCCAGTACAACAGCGTTTGGAAGGGGCAGGGCATTCCACTGCTGCCTTGCTAAGACACTGAGAAGCAGCACAGGTCCATGCTAAGGGCTTTGTAATGAAGACACTTTCTCCCAAAACAGGAGTAAATTCATTTCAAGAAGAATCCTAAGTAGCCTTTAGATAACAAAGTTACATCATGCCAGGGACAGATTTGAGCAGAGGAAAGGCTTTATTTTATGTATTTTTTTCCCTTAGCAAATAAGTCACCTACAGCCCAAACATTGGTCCTTGGATTTAAAAATACTTCACTGCATATTCATAATCTGCTTTTTGTATATTTATGCCTGTAATATTTGTAAATTCTTATTATTCATCCCTCTCCACTCTTAATCATCACCTACCAAAGATAACTAGTTATCTTTCGCCTTGTAAATGAATTCACTCTATGCCCCTAATTATTTCTGTAGGTCTCGTTTCTCCTGTAAGACAGAATCTTATGATTAAGGAAGTACCTTAAATGAATTCATTTTCTCCTGAATTATGTCTGCACCAAAATCCTTCTGAGAGGGTCCAAGACTTCCTTTTTCTTGATAAGACGCTGCTCTACTGTATATTCCATTTCAAATCCTATAGATATTTTTGTTCTCAATTTCATAGCTAATTAGCCTTTTGCTATTATTGATAGCTCTGTTCAGTTACTTCTTTTTTGTTTGTTTGTTTTTGGTGGTGGTTGTTTTTTTGTGTGTGTGCTCTTCAGAATAGTTGTATTTTTCCTTAGCAACATTTTTTTCCAAGCGATGTGTCCCAGTCATGGCAATACATCTTTGTGCAGTTTACAGATTTTGGGTTGGATTTTTTTGCATCTGTGGCCAATGGAGAAAACGTTCCATCTACAAGATGGAATTTGTTTGCTTTATCTTTCATATCTCAATGAGTTTAAACTTGCACAGATTGTACCCTTTTGTACCTGACTCATCTTCAGGCTCTTCTGATGGCTGAAGCTTTGAGAAGGGTTGGATGATACAGACAAGCCCCAAGTCTCCTGTGAGACATCATACACACCGGAAACACAACATTTAACTCACTGCATGTACAACAAATACACCTCACTAGAAACACAATTTTCCTACAGCAAAGCAGAGTTCAGACTTTTAGAAATCTGGTTGTTTCTTTTACCCGTTCTGGTAGTCTTTAAGAAACTACATGTACTGGAATTTAGGAAACAAGTTGTCAAAGAATCCTATTAGTAACCAAAACACATAAGTTCTTAATCTATCTCTGAAGAGGCATTTCTAGACATACTGAATATCACTGGAGAATATTCTGATTATTTGAATGACTTAGGTGAAAAAGAAACCTTGTTTCTTTATGGAAATGAGAAAGCAGTGTGCAGCTGTTATTTCTGCTGACCTACAGATGCCCAAAGGCAAAAGATGTAACACTTGTGGGGAACAGATGCCACTTTTTGGACATGTTTAACATCCTCTGAAGATTTTCACTGTGATGATTCTTGAGCTAAAACAGTTACAGCCGTCCCAGTCAAGCAAAATATTACGTTTCCAAAAACAAGGGCCTCACCTTGATGCTCATTGCTGTTCATCCCACTCTTCATCCAAGAAGCAACATGATATGTTTTGCAATTAGTTTATAGATCCACTCATTACAGTCCCGTTTCTATTGTACTGCACTCCATTTGTTGCTTAAATGGAAGGCTCTAAGGAGACCACAGACCTGAGGAACTGGCTCGTATTCAAAAACAAATGTGTGATCAGATAAAGACTGAAGGAAAATGGATGCAGGAAATACAAAGATATTCTATGGTAGGAAAGAGATAAAGAGATAAAAGCTCAGGACAAGTGAGAAACAGTGAATGCGCTTGATTTAATACTTTAAATTATAGAGAGTTTTAAAGCTTTTCATTTGTAGTTTACGTGGATAATTACTAGCAACTGCATGAGAAATATTTACAGGAATTTTGATGCTCTACTCTTACAGTAATATAAAAAAACATTGATCCAAACCTGCTATCCTGCTTCAATACGTTCGATCCAAACCTTCTACATCAAATCATCCAGGAAATTTAAATTGGGATAGGGTCAATTATATTCATCAGCTCTTGCTTTGGCTTCTGTGAGGGACATTACCTGGGACTCACTGCATACATGGAAGGCAACAGCAGACTTACGGTACCTCCTTGATTATTTATTTGCTGAAAACCATCTTTATTCCACTGAGTCTATCGAACTCCCACATTTAAGCCTGCAAGACTTTTTTCTTGTAAGCAAGTAAGGAAAGGTTATGACTCTAGCAAAATATCTACCTTTGCGAACCTTTTTATGGTTGATTACCTCCTCAGTAAAGCATTTTCTGAAAATTCAGATAGAACCCCACCAACATTATAAAATAAGCATAAAGAAAAACACTGTAAGCTTTTGGAAAACTCATGGTAATACTGTGTCTATTCTTTGGTGCCAGGGTAACAGCAAAAAAGATACTGACATATGAAATGCAAATGGCATGTTCCCTAATGCTAACCAAGGAGCATATTCTTACATACATTTAAAATGCTGTTCAAGGAATTTAAGCCATTTGAATATATGCCATGTAGATTCTTCCTTAAGCAAGTTGTTACTCTTGTGTATGTATGTCTGAAACTAGTCGTCATTCTATGATTCTAAGTTAACTGAAAGCAGAATCTATCATTTAAATTTGCTCATTGCTATTGGCCTGAAAGGCAAGTAACAGGTAAGCCACTAAAACCTGAGCAATCATCTTCAAATAAAAGGAGAAAATAATTAAGTACACCTTTTATGCAATGAGCAAAAAAGAGCAGTATACATTAAAAGGTGTTCATTAAGAAAAAAAAGTACTGAACCTCTCCTTTGAATGGCTTCCATCTGGCTGCATGCACAGCACAGACTCGAAAGTGAGTCCTTTGGAATCTGCTATCAGAGCTGACGGCAAAAAAGTGTAAGCAAGGCAAGAAGCAATTATCAAGGAGCCCATAGCCAGGGATATTATAGACAAAATAAGATTTAATTAGCCAGAGTTTAAATGGTGTGGAGAAGAAGAAATGGGTAATGAAGGATGTATTGAACTGTATTAGTGACAAAACCTTGATTCTCAGGGTGAGAAAATATAAGAAGGGAAAGATTAGGCAGAGTGGTGATCAGAAAGAAATGAGGAGGAAAACAAGGCAATGATGATTATTGAATTTACTCAAAATACTTGCAAACATGCAATTGTGACCAATCCTGCATTTGCTATGGTTAGATGAGCTGAGATAAAATTTCACCCCAGATAGCTACCTGTGACACGCCAGAACTAAAGCAAGCATTTTCCAGAGTCTGATATTCCCTACCCTCGATTTATGTGGATTAGATGAAATTTCCTGTTTCTTTTCAGCAATTTTGGCAGACTGCTGTACATTACCCAGAGTTGCCATTATCTTCCCCTGAACAGTGCCAAAATGGTTTGTAATTTCATCCCAGTATTACCAAAGAAACCTGTAATCTCTAGATACATGATTTTAAATAATACAGCTCAGCAATCACAACAACAATCAGAATTCTCACAAATAAGGAAGGTTTTATCTGGAAGAAAACAAGATGATTTGTTTGCTATCACTTGCCTTCAGAATAAAATAGCCCATTTGCCTTAAAAGTATAAACACAACGAGTGCAATCACAGCTTTCTTCTTATCTACAGGGGAAATGGATCAGTCAGATGCAAAAAAAAAAAAAACCAAACAGACAAACAAAAAAAACCATTAATAGTAATGCCTTTTGTCAGAACTGGTGAAACTGGAAGTGCGCTCTGTGAAGCCTTGTACTGTAATCTATCATTACCCACTCTGCATCGGACTACTCTCAAAATGCCTCCTGATAGCTGGGCAGCCAGATAGGTATTCACTAGACTTAATCTAGCTTAGTAGAAAAGGTTGGGAATGCAAACAATTTGATCAACATTTCAAAACACTATTGACTGACACTAGTTTCAGCAGAAAACCACACAGCAAAGTTATTTTTCATATCTATGTGAGTGTATACTTTCTAACAAAGATCTTTTGTCTTTCATTCTGAAAGATTATGGTAATTTGCATTAGCAAGGTCTGATTACATCCTCAGAGACTTTTTGAGTGGATTCTAGGTAGGCAAAGGTTAAAATGCCAAACAGTAGGAATTAAATAGTGGTCCATCAGTACTAAATACTCAAGGAATTATAGATTTGCCTTATCAAATGAGAACATTTTAGCATTGCATGAAAAACAATGCTGTGAAACAATAAATAAGGCCGATCTCTTATTTCATAATGTGACATTATGAGCTCTGTGAACTAATGAATCCTAAATCAACTTGGGGCCAGTCAAATTTTCACTGACACAGAATTCCTGCCTTTGGATGTACGTGCACACATGTCTACTTCATTATAAAGGGTACTCATTTCTGCTAGCCACTGTAATGATAAAGCCACTGCAACATTTCAATACAGTCACCAAGAACACTTATTCAGGAAAACGGAGGGAAGTTTCTTCTAGATTCCCATGTTCCTTTAACTAGAATCATACTCATATTAATTCATATTTAGCTTGCTTTTCACATAACACCAGAGTAACATTTCCTTTTCCACAGATGACCACAGGAGCTAGGGGTACCTTCTCCTTTCCTTATTGCTCAGTTGGGCTTTTTCCACTTCCCTGGGAATTGTGCTGGACTGGCTGTAGCTAGCAATTAAACATGCCAGCTGCATCTCTGGTCCAAGTGCTTTGGTGCACCATACTGGCAGAACTCTAGCAAGTCTACTTGTCTATGGCACATGTCATGTCTAGTTTCTTAGAGCTGAGGAACATGTATAGAGTTTCATCATTGCTGTGGGGACTCCAGGTGCCAGCTGTGCCTTTCACTGTTGCTGCTCCCTTCTTGGGGCGCTGTGTAGCTTTCTTGACTCTGGTATTAAATTGTCTAAAAGGGTTTTGCAGCTAGCAGCTGTTGGGGCACATGAATCGGGTATTCAACCCATGAACTCTCTTGAATGTGAATCCATTCTACAGATGCTTAGTGGAGGGCACGAGTTTGTTAAGATGCATAGACTTCTCTCCAGTCCATGTGTGCACGCACCAAATGAGAACACAAGAGAGCTGTTTGCAAATTTGAGACAGCATTGAAAGAATCTCAAGCCTAGAAGTCTGCATAACCTCAATCATTTCCTTCATGAGGTGCCTTGAGATGCACAGGGATGGAAAATCCTGCAAAACTATGAGGTATTGTTTAGCAAACTTTCCTCACCGTTCTTCTCTGTGTACAAGCAAAGGTAATGCAGGTCACTTAATGAGCTGCAAGGACTGCAGTGGTGCTTATAACAAGATATACGTACTCAGGCTGGGATCCTGTGATCACCCCCCTCTACCCACAGCATTATATAAAATATGGTAATTAACGCAGTGCCTTTAGACAGTCTAAATTTATAGCAATTTATATGTTGAGGAGCACTGGTAAAAGGCGAATGCTGGCATTTCTTTAACTAATAATTATTGTGTTTTATTGTTGTGGTTCTCTAACACATTAACGAGCGAGGACCAGGCTTTATTAGAATTCACTTGTCCCCTCTATTCCATGCATATTTATTAAGTGAGAGAATAGGATTCTCTTTCTCTAGCCTTCACTAATTTAAAAGAAGATATCCTCAATGAAATGTATTCAAATATTTTGACATTTTGCTTCACCTCACTTACAGAGCAGAAATTGTTTCTGACAGTTATTATACAGTACGGGAATCCTGCTGTTTCACTCTGCTGAAGCGCAGGTTGAAAAGACATAGCGATTGCATTTTGTTCAAAGAGTGATTCTCCAGCCCAGAAATAGCAACACTGTCAGCTGTGATTCACTGGAAGTTTAGATAATATCCACTCTGTACCTCCCTGGCAAGAACATGGATTTTTTTTCTTTTTCTTAAAACAGAAGAAAATGAATAAAAGTGTGGAAAATTTGTGCCTCCAACTATGAGATATGAAGTAGAGGAGTGTTTTGATATCAAAATGTGGGTGTAAATTGGGAGAGATGGGAATGAGGAAAGTTGAGTGGGGATTTTTTTCCTTCTTGCTGATACTTTCAGCCCGGTCTTTTACTATGTTTTAAACAGACTTATTTGCAAGACAAAGCGGCAAAAGTAAAAAAATATAAATACCTGGGCATTTCCCAGATTTAAAATGATTGAAACAATTATAGGCAATACCAGCATGACTTCTCATTTATGTCATGCTTTCAGGCACACTGCACCTTTGGAAACATCATTTTCAATATACCACCACCTACGTGTGGAGCACAACAGCAGATTTCTCAGCAAATACCCCTCAGAATTTCTTGTAACGTGAAAATCTCGTGTTTTTCTCCCACTTTTAAATGCTTTTCAGTACTGTCTCAAATATACATGGGTTCAAAAAGAAATCTTTAAATCTATGTAATCAACTCTGAGAGAAGTTAGGGAAGGCTATGGAAGCATATATAAAACTTAAATTTAAGCCAAATGCCTTTGCTTTCAGAGCAGATTTTAAGTTACACAAGGATTATTAATTCTATAGCAAGTAGAAGAGCACCTGAAGAATATAAGGCAAGAGGAGGAGGAGAGAAAATAAGGAAAAAACCCGTGGAAGGTCTCCTGGATGCTGTGCTTTGCTGTTCATACTATGCAGATCCTGTATCTAAGGTGAGGTTTCTCTTCTCAGAATAAGAAAGCATGCAATGAAAAGAAATGACAACAGTAGTATTTAATACCATTCCTGAAGACTTCAGAAACAGAGTTTTTCCGAAAAAAATCACAGAAGGGGGTAGGAGGCAGTCACAAAGGGTCTGTTCTTGTAAAAGGGGATTGTAAGTTCTATTAACATTTCTGTCAAATCATGGGAGAACCTACCAATTGCACTGATGGGAAAATAATGAATACAATGTTAGGAAAAGTTAGGAGCCACTTTGAGCAACGTGATTTTACCAAACAACAACAAAAGCTTCTGATAGAAATGAATAGAATGAAATAATGAGAACGGCTAGTGTAGAAGGGAGACACATGGCTGTAACAAACCAAACTAAGTCCTGAGTCCCTTCCTTCTAGCTGATTGTCACTCAAGCTCTGTTGTACATGAGTTATTTGAATTCAAACAAAGAAAGATGGCAGGATGCAGCCTTTCCTGCCCTAGAGAATTAAGCATGGAGTCAAAGACAATGCCCACACATTCTAGTGCTGGTGTAGTTGTGTCTGGAGCATCTGTCCCCAGCTGCCAGAGCTGCACCCAGCCTTACTCCAGGCACAGAAGTCACAGTTCCCCTATCAGCCGTCTCCCTATCCGGTATCAGAGCTCCTCAGCCCAACAAAGCAAATGCCTCCCCATCCTCCTGCCTGGCCAGAGCTCCCAGCCCCCTCCAGATGCCCTGTTGTGAAGTGATCTCCTGCAGCACCTCCTCCTGCAGAACTGTTTCTCTGATACGCAGGAAATAGCGGTGTGCCAGAGCTTGAAATAAACTGGTTGATCTTAATTGAACACGCTGCTCCTGGGACCTTTGCTTCCAAGTCATTTTCCTAGAGAATTGTACCTTGTGCGTGGTAAAATCTCTTAGGAGATGGCTGCTGGCAGAACAGGATGTCTTCTGGAAACATGGTTTGCCTAATTTCAGAGTCCGAGAGAACTTGTCTTGCCTTTGATCACCTTATTTATGTGAAATGTCAGCAAGTATTTGTGTAACTATATGTTCCAGCTTGCGCACTGGATGATACAATTTAAATGGGTGACTAAATCCTCACACCTGTTCTGGTTCCAAATAAAATAGATTCATGGGAAGTTCCTGTTTATTAATGGGCTGAATTATGGACACAACCCAAGGGAAAAGAGATTTTCGAAGTAAACATAAAATGCAGTCATGTTCTCCTCTCAGAAAGCATTTTCAGCAATGAACAATCTGAAATCTCTAAGCTTACTTCCCACACACTAACATTACCATATTGTTTCAGATTCTCATGCTACATGCAACCAGATGTGCCAGTACTGTCTTTATAACAAAGGCTGATTATCATCTCTGACATCATTTTCCCACACCCATATTCATCCCAGTGCGTCTCATTTCCACCAAACAAAAAAAGAGGATGTTTTGATTTATAAGTAAAATGGCAGGCTGTTTTGTCAAGGCCTATCCATGAAGCTACCATGAGAACTGGTCAAACAAAAGCTCTGACAAGAGATGACTTTGGTGCAGGAGGCACAGCTGCAGCAGGCATGCAGAGAGGCCACTTTGAACACAGACAACAAGCATCAAATTCTAAGCTGCCAAGTTAGTGAGGGAGTATTTCACTCTTTGATTTGCTTATGAGATTACAAGTCTCCAAATGGTTACTGGGTATTAAGATTAGCAGAAAGTTTTTTCTAGGAGTGTAATTATTAAAAAGTGTAACTGTCAGCTCAGTTTTGAGGACTAGTGTATTTGCCAGTCTACAAGCTGGCAGCCTTCCTTCTTGAATATAGGTGTTGCTCAGTCCTTTTTGACAAGCTCCATTGCAACCACAGACGGTTGGAAATTCAGGATACTGTCCTATCCAGGTACTGGAGTTCTGCTTGCATTCCTCCCCACATGCCCTGCAAACATCTGCAACACATGGAAATGGTTCCCTATTCCCACCTCACGTCCTGTTCTCTCAATTACCAGGAACTACCAAGTAGGGAACTCATAAAGAAAGCAGGTGAGACTCCATGGCACCATCTTGGTTTTTTTGGAGCTTCTATTCCTTTGTGTACTCCAGGCATTTCCTTACTACCATCCCATTAAGTCTGGGACTGATACAAACAGCAAGCTCAACTGCTGGCAGGTAGGGTTTATTGAGTGGTAGCCACACGCCACAGGTCTCTGTAGGTCAATAGAATAAACAGCAACAGAGTTGAGATTACTTTGATACCATTACAATGATGGTACTATAGCAAAGACTGATCATTCATAACAAAAATTCAGTCTTCATAACTGTAAGCTAAGAGACTGCAGAATGAATGCTGATGGAAACAGAAGAATAAAAACCAGAGGCATATTTAGAAATACTCAGTCCCAAAGAAGCAGGACCCACAGACACTGTCAGCAACAGATGAGCTGCTTTTATTGCTGCAGTCAGCATTTACTGCAACAAAGTCAGTGTATATTGTGGCACTAACACACAATACCCCCCAGGACCTCTCTGCTTATCCAAGACACCACTATCAAGAGAGAGTGTGAGCAGTGGCTGAGTTGAGGTCCCTCTATTTGGTCACCTGTCTCAGCATTGCAACCACGTGTATAGAAGCCTAGGAGAGTATAAATGGAGTAGTACACATCACAAGATGTAATACTTACACATCCTCTTCTGCTGATTTTAAAATGATTTTCATTTCTACTACCCATACAGGCCACTGTAATAAGGTTTCTACCTGGTGCCTCCCTGTCATTGGTTCCCACACCTGATCTTCAGCAGCAGGAACCAGAAAGCTATTTAATTCCTCCTTAAATCTCAAGTAAATTCTGCTGTAGATATTACAGAACTGATTTCTCCATAAATTACATTACTAACAGTCGCACTGTTCCAGGCTTGTGATTGTTCAGGTACAACCTTTTCCATTCACATTAATTGGCACCGGGTATATTTAAACCCATTACAATAGATCTCAGAAATGACTCTTATTTTGTAAACCATTGGATAGTAAAAACAACTCAACGTATCAGAGAATTCCACTACCTAATTACAAAATCTGCATATTTTCTCATTTTAGCACAGTAAAATCCAGTCCAGTTTTACTCCCTTATTTTGTAAGTTAGAACTATGGTATTTTCTCATTTTAATTGCTCAAATGGAAATTAAATCCCTCCCTTATCTCCACCAGCTGTTTCCTTAAGAGATCTATCTGGCTATTGACATGGTCCCAATCTTCACCGCCTTTCCACTAATCCCAAGGACTACATTCATGGATTTCAGCTTGCAAAATGGGATAGGATAGCACTATTATCGCCACTGTACAAATAAGGCACTGACACACAAAGAAATGGAGGATTCCCAGCAGTCAAAGAAGGGCCAAAATCCCTCTGGAATTTAGGTACGAAAATTCTTGGCACCACAGTACCTTCCCAATGATTCTACAGTGCAGTCACTCAACCCTAGAAACAACTAGAAACAAAAACACAGAGACATCGCTGGAGGCAATCAGGGAGCCAAGGGAGGCATCCTGGGACCTGGGATCTATGTTCTCCAAGTACTGAAGCAAAGACAGCCAGCTCTGCAAACAATTGATTGTTTTTCCTCTTACCTGGAAAAAGACATGAGACACATCTTTCCAAGAGACATGTAAAAAACTGCTCCCTTGGCTGCTAACACTTAAATGAGAATGAGGAGGGGTGGACCCATAGTCACTCTGGTGCACTGCTTGCACCTGAGCTCCCTGGATTAGCCATGCCTTCTCACCTGTAGCTCAACCATTGATTCAGGCCATGATCTGGTAATTCTGCTGCAGCACTAAATTCAGATTTGATGCCAAAAACACTGGCTTAGTCACTAGTTCTTCTGAGAAGTAGTCTGTATTGGGACTTTGCCTCTGTAAGGTGTTTATAACTTGGCCCAAAAATAACAAAAAAGAATACCAACTTCCCTATATAACTCACTTTCAAAACCTGTTTTCCCCAGAGTGATAAAACAAGCCTCACCAGTTTCCCCAAATGTACTGTTCTCCCATTAGCAAATGAGGGAAAACCAGCACACGAGGCAAGCTTTCTGCCTGAATTGTGGAGAGGAGGTTATGGAAGCTGGGACTGGACTCCAGACCTCTATCTGAACAAAAGCACAATGCTAATAGATAAGACAGCAGTGAGACTGTAAATATGTAAATGAAAATCTAGAACACACAAAGCAGTTCTTGGTCTTCCTTAGTGAAAGGCCCAAATATTTCTCATTTGTGGCAGTTATATTAGTGAACAGTGCAGGCCAGAGCGAAAACTGCAGATACTAGAGAGGAACAGGTAGATTGGAAAACCTAATATTGATGCCATACATATTTCCTTAATTCAGACTCTTCCGAGTCTGGTCCCATGAGCTGAATACCCACGTGTGGCTGGTGTGCATTCCTGGAGCACATCTCCAAGTTTAGTTTCATTTAAAAGTTTGTAGGAACAGAGGCTTTTACACAGCACAGCTAAAGCACAGCATGGGGTAAAGGTTTGTTTCAAAGGCATACACCTGATCCAAACTGCAGTACAAAAGCAGATACACTTTTAATGACCATTTTAAGCCTGACTGTACACTGTTGTTGCTATTTGTCACAATTTGCCTAAAGGCAGAAACTGTTGGCAGGCTACAGAAGTCTCATGTTTCCTAACTCTGCAATTGTTGCTTTGTCTTAAAAGTTTGGGACAAGGCTCTCCCACTGATTAGTGAGCTCAGAAGTCCTTCAGCACCACATTCCTCAGATATTTAAAACATCGCCTTTTCAATCTTGTAGAGCATTAATTCCGTATGGCACATCTATCTGCACTGATTTTAACTTTGATCTGGAGGAGCCATTCAATGCAGAGATTGGTATTTAAATCCAGTGCCCTTATTAGTTCACTCTTGATCATCTTCTAAACGGAATATGTCACAGGCGTTCAGACCAAATGTTGGGATGTCAGCGGTGTAGATACAGTCTCATGTATACCGTGATCAGGAGATGAGAGAAAACACAATGACCTTGATTTGAACACAGGCATCTTAGGTGACAGACCAACGCTAAAGGGCAGTCGGATCTCACATTGTCATTTCAAAGTGTGTATTCAGCGTAACTTTTTAGAAAACAGGATGAAACGTAATTCTTTAGCTTCAAATGATTCTTTCTGAGAGTTGCGATGTTTCAACAAAAGATGACAATGTGCCACCACAGAATTACTTGTGAATGCAAACGCTGTTCACCTCATTGTTCCTGGTTTGCTTCAGAAGCCATACATCTTACTTTTCTAAAAAATGTAGGCTGGAGAACTAATAGAATTTAAAAGAACTTCCTTTCAATGCGAAGAGTTGTAAGAGTGTTAGTTCTCCAAGTCTTTAAGGAAATCCAATTATAAGTCTCTTTATATTCATGCACCCTACCAAAAGAGGAACGTTTTTCTCTGTTGGTGTCATTTTCTCAGCGGGGACTCCACTGTGACATTGGTGCGGAGTCTCAGTGCTTTTCTCATTAGAAGACAACTGCCATCAATTCCCAAGTGAGCAGGGCAGGACCCAGCCGTGCTGCCCCCCCCCAGAATCATGTTGTAAGAAGGGTTTAATGTCCAGAAGCATTCTCCAAGGTCAGTGGCTTCACATTTTCAAACACTTACTCTGCTGACAAGTACTAGGTCTAAAGGTAATAGTTTCAGTACCGGACTGTGAGCCTCTGAGCAAAAAATCTTTAACTTCTCCTCCATTTACAGTGGTATATAATCACAACTGATTATTATTACACTCTGCTAAATGGTCTAAAACAGGGTCTTTTTGCCAGGCTTTCAATCAACTAATATAATCACACCAATAATTCCTGATATCATATTTACAGTTTTACAAGCTACGGGGAATTTTGGGACATCTGAAATTGCAAAAGATCATGACACTAATAGAAGGAGTATTAATTCAATCTCCTGTGTGTCAGTTTGTTTTATATGGAAGACACTTAAGACTGACAAGTAATCACAACACTTTCTATTTAATAACATCCTATCTCCTTTGCCAATCACATTTGCTGCAGTATTTCTGGCAAGAACAATCCCTTACTGATGTGATGTTAAACACCGCTGTTCTTTATTAATAAGGGTTTGGTCATTTATGCTTTCAAAAATGATGGCAGTGATATACCAAGTCCTAGAGATCCTTCACACCACTAAAACAGCGTCACATGGCTTCAGCAATGCCAGCTGGCTCTCATCAGGGCAGCAGTGGTGCAAGGGCTCCTCCTGACCCTCTGGAGAATTGGCCCATGGGGCCACACAGAGTCATAGCTGCCCAGAGAGGTTGTGACTGCTCTGCCCCTGAAGGTGTTCAGGGCGAGGTTGGACGGGACCTTGGGCAGCCTGGACTAGTATTAAATGTGGAGTTTGGTGACCCTGTCTGTGGCAGGGTGTTGGAGCTTGATGATCTTTGAGATCCTTTCCAACCCAAGCCATTCTATGATTCTGTGATTCTATGAAAGGTAGCAGGACACCTGCATCATCAATTTGAAACAAGAAGAATGAGCCTATAACAGCTCCACAGCCCACTACCGTGCACATGGATGCAAGGGTACCATGGCCGGAGCACAAGTCCTGAGCAGGAGGATGGGTAGGAAAGGGAGAACAAGGAGCTGCAGGAGCACCCTGACTCAGATGCGTTTTCTGCCACTTGTAAAAGAGAGAGGCACGGAGAGTATAGGAAGCAGCAGTCTCTGTGTGGCACTGGATCAACAGGTACTGCAGAAACAGGCAAATAAGACTAGAGAAAACAATGCAAACCTACACTTCACTTTGGGAGCCAACTGAAGTGTAGCCAACAAGGTTAATGGATACTTTCACATCTGAAGGTGAAATGCTTAATTGAAAGCAGTCTTGTGGCAGATACATTTTTGCAATCAATATCTAGCATTGGCAGGAACTGTTTGTACCGAAAATGCAGAAAGATTTCCTGTGCCATCTACCTTTAGTCAAAGGAATAAGACATATCCTTGCTTTCACAGTATTTCATCAGTTCTAACTGTTCTGGACTTCTGTTTTTGTGGAAGCGTTGGCTTTGCATTGCAGGAATACAAAAAGACACCAGAGGATGTGACAGAGCAGACTTGTACCTGTCCAGAGATAGCAGCGGGGGCTTCCCCAGGCTGGTGTGCACCAGCCAAGCAAGGATGTCTGAGCATTCCCGGACTGTGCAGATTGCATCCTAAGTGCCAGCTGAGGCAGAATTTTTCCACGCACAGAACGCAGGGGTTGCACCTCTGCTGCAAACAGCAGGGCCAATGGGCGCTCCATAATGACACTCAGCAGGGACCAGCATTGATGCCTAGCCAAAGATTTGCAAAAGAACCAGGATGATGCCCAAAGACTTCCTACTCCTACTGTCTCGTTTCCTAACTGTCCTACATGTGTTTATTGCAGTTGTTACAATGGCCATGTGTAGAAAGGGTTTAGGCAGAATACTGTTTCAGGAGAAGAATAGCTAAGCAATGTGA